>SRLM01000283.1:193612-210775 GCA_015708895.1 Populus ilicifolia | reverse complement strand
TTTTCTTTCAACAAGTAAACATGTAAAAATTTAAAAAATTATTTTTTAAAAAACAAACATGTATCCTGCGCAACGAAGTTCTCAAGATCCCATAAAAACAATAATTCGAGGAACCTTAACAACAGAATGGAAACAGGCCCGATCTGAAGCTGTCAAGAGCGGTGATAAAAGAAAGAAATTGAAAAGGTCGATGCTCGATAGCAGTATCCCTATTTCTCTCCTATAATCATCAATATTGAGAACGCACGTTCACTTCCCATTTCTTTAAACTATAAAGCAAGCATCATGATTCAATTTTTCTACGGAAAAATGCATTCAAAATGCCGTGCCCAGATCGTGTCTGAATATTCAAGTACTTGAGCAGGGATAGTGAAGACTTTAGAATGCTTCACGGCAGTTTCACTTCATTTAATCAAATCCTTTCTATCAAATTTATCATTCCCGAAGGAGCTTACACGTGCGGTCAATTACGTTTCTCCAAAGATTCCAGCTAAGTTCATCTTTGAACTTGATTTTCTATTCCACCAAAGCAGTCACATATAATAATGCAGAAACAAAGTTTAATTAAAATTCCATGTACAGTTCTCATTCTTCCCTTGGAATCCACCGGTTCCACCACGGGCTCTTCCTTCGTTGGTTAAGTTCATCCATGCTCTCATTCAAGGTTTCTAAGATCTTCCTTTGCAGCCGAAGAACCTAAGCAAGAGCATTCCTTTTAGGGCTTGCCTTCTTTTTCGGCTCTTGTATTTCCTAAAAATACAGAACTGCAATTGTCGAAGGTTTTTCAGTGAAAAATCAAGCTCAGATTAATTTTTATTTTAGTTCAGAAACAAACTCTGAGTTCTTGAAGTTGAGCTTCTGTGAAGCCGCCCTTCTCTTTGCCATTAGCTGAATAACCTACCTGGCAGCTTCTCCATAATCCTGTTGGGTTGCTCGAAATAATTGCAGCCTGAGACTCTACATGAGGGAAAAAATTAATAGTCCTTCCCTATCAAAGTATGGATGAGCTAAAGCTAATTTTGCACTTATTCTTCTTTCTGCTTTATATCGGACCATCAAAGTTAGAAGTTCCCATCCTATCCCACCATCTAAATCCAATAACTCGAAACCCCTTTAAAGATCAGAGCTGGCACGTGTCTCTACGCTTTTCCTCCATGCAATCAGGTCATAATCACATCGTTTCAAATGACGTTTGAACTGTATGAGCCCGCTATCAGAACGGAGTCCAGGAAAAGCCTGTAAGAAGAGGTGTTAAAAGTTGAAAACAGCTAAAAATTCGATCACAATTAGTCCAAACTAGCCATATTTTGTGTCTGACCGAATTAACCACATGAAGAAGCATGAATTGCTAATATTTTTCTATTTCAAGGGCTAATGCTTAAAGGACAGTTTCTCATATGCAGTGTGAATTTTTCACAACCAGCTTGTTCAATTTTGATCAATTGAAAGTGGCATATGACCTGCTACTTATGTTTGGTGATACGCTATCAGCTTATTAGACCTTTAATGCATTTAAAATCTTAATTTATAAATAAGAACATTTCAAACAGTTTCTTGGTGTCATATTTTAAAATAGTAAATCATTGCAACACTGAAACAATGCTAACCTAAATGCAAAATTCGTTTCCCTTTCCCTCAGAGACAGCATCCACTAAGTTTCATTTGCACCCATCATTTACGGTTCCAGTACTCTTGTTGAAAATGTCTGTGCATGATTCTGCAGATAGTACCCTCAAATATTAAAAGACAAGGATTCCTTCCTGCGGTTATACCTGTTTAGGAGGATGTAATCTAAAATAATTAAATTACTGTCTATTCTTGAATTTTTTATATGAAAGTCACTGCTTAATGTCTCCAAGTACGAACGGATGCATGGTAATCAAAGTATTCAGCACTTAAACATGGTAACTATAGTTTCTCAGCAATTTTCACTCACCATTTTTAGGAAGATTAGACCAGCACTGTAAACATCAAACCTATCAGGCAATTTCATCAGTTTATCAAAAGCATCAGAAGACAGATTAATTCACTGAGAGAGGATTCCTGGCTCATGACAGTCAAATTAGGGGATATTGTGGTTGGTATTTGCACCTGCAAAGCACTGGGGAAAGTGCAGTTGCCACTGGAGCTGAGGGTGCGGATGGAGTTTGTGTGCTCATGATGTATTACTCTGGTGCAGCGTATCTGAGAAAGGATGGATCGTGAATAAAATATGATAACCGGGTGAGATTGGAAAGCAGAGATCATATGAAGAAATTAGATGCTGTATGTCAATTGCACCTATGGATATCAAACAATGATGTAAAATTGAAGAACAAGCTGAATATTAAAAAACTTAGTTAACAATGCCTGTTTCTGATTTGTGAAGTGCCATGGCGATAGACAGAGAGAGTAGATAAAGGAATTCAAAAGTTACATAAAACATGAGAAAAGGAAAGCTCCTCTTGGGAACTTGAAGAACGAAATTCCAGAAATATGAAATGGATGACAAGCTTGATTCAGACTGAATTGATCAGCACACGAGTCTCTGTACAAATTTCAGTTACTCATGAAGAAGTTGGAGATTCAACATATCATGTAGTTAACCTTCATAAAACTATCACCAAATTATCTTGTAGCTGTTGTTGCATTGCGAGAAAGAATTGTAGCTGTTGTTGCATTGTGAGAAAGAAAGTGCCTCGGGTCCCAAAGAAATTATTTTGGAATATAATTGATTCCCACTCGCAAATCAGCTGCAGCTCCAAGATCAATGATCTTAAATGTACAAGACCCTGCTCCAGTTTTAAATGAAAATATGAATCATTTGATCTTAGATTGAATTTAACCTTTTATGTTTAGAAGAAATCTTGATGTCATTACCTTCAGAAAAAAAATAATGTTTGGCGGTTGCATGTCCCAATGCACAATTCCTGTTGAGTGAAGACCATCCAGCGCAAATAAAAGTTGTCTCGTGATAGCTTTAATGATTCCGTTATCCCTATCCAGCCCCTTAGGCAAGTCCTGAGCCTCTCCAAGTATCACTGTTTCTACCTGACCATGTATGTAATATTACTTAAATTGGTGCTGATAATCTGTATAAGCTACGATTTAAAATTGAAGCAGCTTAGTGCAATCAAGTCCAAACCAACTATATCCAAGAATCAGTTAAGAGGAGGAAAAATGATATTTTTTCCTTTTCAGAATGCCAAATACAATGATATTAAACCCCGGTCATGACATTACATCAACAACAGGAAACCTTATAACAACTGAAGACTGAGTTTTTATGGCGGGGGCGGTATTTGACAAGTTTATTTGAAAATGTGGCTGTGATTGTTTTTTAAATAGTTTTTTATATCAAAATATATATTAATAATTTTTTATTTTTTAAAAATTATTTTTGACATCAGCATATCAAAATGATTTAAAAACACTAAAATCATGTTAATTTGAAGTTAATAAAAAAAATTATAAAAACACTTAAAATATAAGTGGTGAGTTGATAAATGAAAAAGGCAACCAAGAGGATGTACCACCATTACAGGAGAGCTCTACACCCTGCATAAAATCATAAAGTCCCTGCATAAAATCATAAAGTATGGCCTTTTCTTTGTACCACTATATAAGCCAATATTCAGCTCTTTTTCTTTAAAGAACTCTGAAAGCAGTTCCATATTAGTAATTCAAGTCACAAGAAAAGATAGAATACAAAAAGTATGAGCTATTAGCTTGATTTTCTTAATTCTTGAAATAAAGATGCCTTTAATTTATATAATGGTAACAGTCATAATAGAGCAGCATCTCAAGAAATCCATACACAAAAACAGCACAGCTATTTGGACAAGCTCTTCAAACTTGTTCATTAATCCAAATTTCCACTACCCCATATTCAATAGCCTTTTTCAATACCAAGTCACCTTCCTTCTAATAAGGCACCTTCAAAACCACAAATTAATATGCTATGTTAATATCCTTGAGACATTCTTAAACATTGATAGCTAAGGTGCATGTGTAGCACTCACAAACCATTAGCAAAACATCAAAAGCACCAAAAGAATTGATTTACTAGTTTTTCATTTTAATCATCCGATCATTTCAAGAAATGATCAACAAAAAAACTTTTTACAAATATCATAAGTTTGCAGAGGATTCGAAGGTATGAATATATTAGCTTAGACAAGATAACTAATAAAAAAGGTGTAGATGTTGGTTAAATTAATATGACAGAATAATTTTGTAATATTTAACCACTATAATTTTAGTCAAAATACTAAATTAGACTCAATGAGACAACTTATTCCAAAGTTAATTTCTTAAAAAAAAAACAAATAAATCATGTTAGCGTGATTATTGAACATCCACATAGGATTTGTTTAATTGTAGGAAATTTGTCTTGCACAATATTTGCAACCATATCAAGCAAACATACTTGTTATATTTCATTATTAAACTAACATATATTCTCATGTATATATATAGTTGTTGTATCTCTGTACAAGTGAGTTATTCAAATAATATATATATAATTCTAAGCAATCCTTCTTTGTTATTGCAGCCCTTCTTTGTTATTGTTCTTTGATCTTTGTTATCATGGTATTAGAGCCCTTTAAATTCAAATTTCTCATATATTTTCATAGTCTCTATATCTTTAAAATAATATGTTTCTGCTTCTCTTTAGCGTTTATACAAATAACTCTCTGAAATTATTATTGGAGTCTACAATTACTGTGTGCCTTGTTATTGGAGAAACAAGGAATGAAATCATCAGAGCCCTTTAAATTCAAATTTCTCATATATTTTCATAGTCTACAATTACTTATCATTATCATAAAGAAACCTAATATTTTACAACCCATTACAATTGTTTTGTTTGGTTCAAACTATAATCTTTAAATTCAAGGAATGAAAAGCTTCTTAATTAGTGGTAAGTTGTGGCGTATTGTTATTGGAGATATCACTAAACCAACCAAAAAGAAGATGAATATGATACAAAGTTTGCAGATCGTTTGGAGGACTGAGATAGTAAAAATCATCAGATTATTACATGGTTCCACAACATCTTAGTACCAGCCATTCGCATATAGTTTGCAGATTATGACTCTATAAAAGAAATATAGGATTTTCTGGCTAATCAGTACCAAACCACTGGATTTGCCCACTATTATCAGTTATAGACTACACTTTATATTCTCAAACAAGGATCATATCAATATGTTAATGATTTTCTTGTTCAAGTCCAACCAATCTGGAATCAAATATCTTAGGCCAACATTAGTGAGGATCATTTACATCTCATTAAGATACTTATGGCTCTACGACCTGAATATGAATCTATTTAAGCCTCTTTTCTACATAGGGATCCACTCCATTCATTAAACACTGTTGTTCAGGAGATTATTTTTGGAGAGACTCGTCTCAATTTGGACAAATCTCCTAGTATTATCATATCATCAACATATATTAATAGAAGAATAAGACCACGATTAGTCTGTCAAATGAACAATGTAGAATCACAAGAACTAGAAAGAAAGCCAAACTAAATAAAAGTGAAATTAAATTTGGCAAACTAAGCCTTAAGGTTTTGTTTTAATCCATACAAGACTTTTAAAGTTTACAAACTTTATGAGGAGCATGATAACCAGGAGGAAACATATAAACTTTTTATGTTAAATCACAGTATTTTGAACATCCATCTGAAATAGTTTCCACTTTCAAGTTGCAGCAATAGTTAATAGACTATAAATAGATGTTAACCGAGCTACAGGAGCAAAAGTTTCTTCATAATTTATACCATATTTTTGAGTGTATCCTCTAGCAACCAAACAAACTTTATAATGCTTAATAGTTCCATCAAAACGAGTCTTAATTTTGTAAACTCATTTACAGCAAACAAGTGTCATGTTAAGAGGAAGATCAACTAAGTTCTAAGTATGAGTTTTCTCTAAAGCCTAAAGTTCCTTACTCATAGCTTGCTAACAAAGAGGGTCAGTATTTGCCTCCTAATAAGATCGAGGCTCATGAAGAGTAGCAATAACACAATAACAATGAAAATCTATAAAAGAATAAGGAGTTTCTCTTACCCAAGTAGAACAACAAAAAGGATTGGCGGGAGAAGTAACAAGTACAGGTATAGGATCAACAGCTGATACAAATTCATGGAGATTATATGATAAAGAGTTATTAGTGACTGCATCAGAATAGCTTAGATTAGGACTTAGAAATAATTCAATAGAGGAATTGATGAAAAAAGAAATAGTCAGTTTGGACAGAGTGGTGAAACTTTGAAAAAGAAGAGAAAATGTTGTCTTTCTAAAAGAGAATATGATGATAGATGTGTAATATATTGGAAATAGGATCCTAACATTAAAACCCCTTGTGTTCATTCCTATAATCAAGTAAACAACACAGACAGACTTAAGGTTGTAATTTTGTATGTTCATGAGGTTGTAAAAGCACAAAACAAGCACATCCAAAAGGTTTAAGAATAGAATAGTTAGGAGACTGACCAAATAATTTTTTAAAGGAAGATAAATTATGAAGAATTGAATTAGGGAGCTGATTAATAGTATAAACAACATTAAGTGTTATTTTCCCTTAAAAATTTTCAAGACATGATGTTGAAATTAGAAAAGCATGTACAGAATCAAGAATATGGCAATGCTTTCGTTTAGCTCTACCATTCTGCTATGAGGTATGAGGACAAAAAAGTTGAACCACAGTACCATGATTATTCAAGAACTAAAGTAAGGAAGAATCTCAATATTTCATGGTATTGTCTGTTCTAAGAACTTTCATGGCATAAGAAAACTGAGTTTTAACCATATTGTTAAAGGTGATGTATATTTGTGGTAGCTTAAAATGATATTTAAAAAAAATATTTAGTTAAAATGAGAAATCATCAATAAATAACATAAAATACTAAAAACCATTGATAAGAGAAAAACCTCAAATGTCAGAACATATTAAACTAAAAAGATTATTTGAAATAAAAACATTGTTAAAAAAATAACAATTTTACTTGAATCATCTTCTTCAAATTTTAACCATTGGTCTCTCTCCTTTCTTTCTTTAATTTGTTTTCCCTTGATTTTTTAGGCTTGCTTTCATAGTGACAAGTATCATATGTATTTTTATGTATATACTAACAGTTTGGGAGGATGGAAGTTGCAAAAAGGCAACCTGCACCACAAATGACAAATGACATGTGAAAACTTGTAAATACAATTGGGTTAGGCTTCTGCTTATTTGCAAGGTGGTTGGACTGGTATGTATAATCTGTCCTTTAGCAATTAATGTATATTTTCTAAAATATTTGTTTATAATATCTCATAAATAAATAAATAAATATTTTATTATTAAAATTTAGTCAATATCAACAATTGATCTATATCGAATATAATATCTTGATTTTTTATCAAATTCAAGGAGACACAGGAAAACAAACTCTCAAAAAAATCTTTAATTAAAAAGTTGGTAATTTATTTTATGTAATATATTTTCATTAAAGTATTTTTCTTATTTTCTTATACTTTGTTCCCTTGAAAAAATTTGATTATTAAAAAAAATATTTATTTTATCGAAAAAAGGAAAAAATAAATTGAAACAAAAGAAAGCAACTTATAGTTATCAAGCGAGGAAAACATTTTATGAAATTATCTTTGCCCATGGGCTCCACCATTAGTTAATTATTGCTTTTTTCCCATTGTAACCCTTATTTTCATATAGATAAAATATCAAATAATTATTTTCAAGTAGCTTTTATTTGCATAGTTAAAAAATTAAATGTAACATATTTTAAATTTTCAAGTAGATTTTTATTTGCATAGTTAAGAAATTAAATGTACATATTTTAAAAAAGTATATTTTTCATATAAAACATATTTTTAAAACAAATTATTTTACATGAAGGGGGTCATGGTTAACTCGAAAATACCAGAAAAAGATATTTGGTTTCTACAAGGCTGGTCAAAGACAAGCCCAATATCTATCTGAGCATTCAAAGTCTACTCGGGTGCCAGGGAAGACGAGGCCTAACTTACTAAAGGGCCGAGCCCATAGAAAAAAGGGCAAGGCAAGAAATAAGCCATGAAAACTGAAACAACCCGGTTGAAAGTATGGTTGAATTCTTTGTTACATTGGCATCGTGATTGTCTTATTTTTTGAGACTAGAAAAACAAGAGTTCAGAGCTGCGTAGCCACGGAGTGTGTTGAAGGATTGCAGGGTTGGGTGTTGCCATTCTGTTTGCTTCCATATTCTAAACCGTTTATAGCAATATTTGGGGTCCATAATTGCCTTTGAATTGCCCTTTTGTGCTGTTCTCAGAACTGATTCGCGCCAATTGGCATTTCTTTGATTAATCTTCTTCAACAACAGACGTTCAATTGCCCTATATGGTAAGATCCCCACTCTAATGTTTTTTCTAGCAAAATGCAGCAGCGTCCATCAATGGTGGAGGTAAACTTACGTGAACCTCAAATTCAATCCACGCGAGTTCAACCATTTTTCTTTTCTTTTCTTTTTCCCGTATCTCTAATTACCAGTACAGTGCGCGGCTGCCTGCATCGAGAGTAGAAGGTATACACTCATCCTGCATATTTTTCTTCTCTCTTCTTTTTGTATTATGAATACGAATTTTCCAACTTTGGTTTTATTATATTTTGATGAGATTACTGAAAAACTCACCTATGATCAATGTCTTTTCAAAACTACTATGGATTGGTAGACGCGGAAGCTTGGGTTTGGATAATCATAACGCCTGCGAAGCAAGTTTTTTTAGGATGGGAATATCATGAAGCTGTGTTTAGTTACAGAAAATACTCGTGTTTAAAGAAGAAGAAGAAGAAGTCTTTTTTCTTTGAAAGAAGATGGATTATCTTTGAATTCTAGACTAATTATATAAATTGAATTCACTATTTATAAAGATGGTAATTGGTTAAAGTGTTTCGACGCTTATTTTTTTTTAAATAGAGCTTTAAGTTCGAGTCTTATAAATAGAAAATACTATTGCCAGAAGAGCTTCATCCTGGTTATCCTTACTTGACCGAATTAGTTCAGATGCAGTGAACTTTCTGATATCAGATTTAGACAAGAAAAAATCAATATTTATTTATATACCCTTAAACTAACTAATGAATATGAAGATGAGCACTTTAAACTTGTTGATTCAGAACTTCTAGAAGAACAAATCAGTAACCGTATGATACGCTTGGGCTCGATTGAAAAACCGGATGAAAGCAAATTTTATTTGAGCGCTGGATAGTTGATTCATTGATTGAGCATGACGATCTATCATAACTTTGATCTTATATACCCCGTGAGCCTAATTTTAAGCATTGCGGCATCCGCGGTACACAAGTGACATAAACCCCGTGGTCATTATATTCTCAAAAAANTATATTCTAAAAAAAAAAAAAAAACAGAGTAGGTCAAATAATCTGACCTCTGGTGCTAGATTCACTGTTTAACAAGTTAAACAAACAGGAAAACCCTGCCCGGAATCAATTAGAAACAGCAGGAAAAGGAGGGTTCAATTTCTCTTTATTTTTGTTGCCTGAAACTTGAAAGCTTTGGTTGATCAGCAAATCAACAAAAAGAAGAAAAGAAAAGGTCCCAAAAACTGGTATTAAATTAAACAACTAGCCAAAATAATGCCATCCATTACCTCCGACAGTCTAAGCCCCACATCGACGGTGACAAATTTTATCAGCGGACAAACATTAATCAAACACTGTAGAAAGTGGACACACCTTATTGGTATTTAGCAATACCTCTTTCACTTTCCACTCGTATTATACCATACAAAAGCAATAATTCCAAAAACCCCTTGAAAGCCATTAAATTCCCACAGCACCATCATCAATCCCCGTGACATCCAACCAAAGATCTCACTTTTCCTCTACAATTTTTAAAGTAAACCAACACTCCTTTTTTCACAAAATCACAGCCGTTAAATTCCCCTTAACGGCCGTAACCCCTGATGGTCTTAACTCTTGCATAGACCAGACAAAAATTCCCTCGTAAACTTTTGTCCTGACACCCTGACAATGAATAATCTCCCTCTCTCAAACACACACAAACATAAATCCTCAACCCCTGATCAAGATTTCAGCACCATCTCTAGCTATCACAAAACAATGTTGAATGACGATAAAGATCATAAGGAGCCCATAAATAATCCAACGGACACGGTCTTCTAGAGTCCAGCCTTAGCCATGGCTTGCCCTTACCACTCCAATGTAACAAACTAACCGGGCCAGGATGCAAATCCCTACACAACCCCTCAAGATTATCACCACCTAGCCCGTGTTGATTCCATCTATGCTCAACACCCTCCACGTCACCAGCAAAAACAAGCAGAAAAGGAGGCAACGAACCCAGCTCGTAAATCCTATACTTCTTCTGCACTTTCATCCAGTACTCCAATCTTTCCGTGTATTTCCCTTGTCTCCATTTCCCTAAATCTATCACCATTACCCCCGTGTTGAAATAGCACGCTCTCCTCCCTCTCAACGAAGCCGCATGCGCTGAATGGGACCAAAATCGAGAATTAAAATAATTCGTAAAATTCGCGTGGCAGTATTCTGGGGCACCAAGTACGTGTGCACCTAAATTGATGTTCCATAACTTTGCCACGTCATCCACCAAGATTAAATCAGAATCGAAGTAAATGATTCTCCGCACGGACATCGGTAAAAGATCTGCGAGGTAAATACGCGCGTAATTCAACGGTTGATCGAGGGCCCGGCGAATGGAGGAGGAGATTTTACCTTTGACTAGGTCAGTGTTGAAGTGGTAGAGGTGGAAGGTTTGGTAAGGGAATGTGGAGGTGATTGTGCGTCGGAGTTCTGCACGACGGTGAGTGGCGATGAAGTGGAAGACTATATTTTCAGGACAGGCGGCGTGTTGGAGGACCGATAGGACTCCAGCGACTGAACCGCGGAGATAGGTGGCATCGAGTGTCATTGCAATGTGAATAATGGAAGGATCGTGGTAGTTGTGGGGTGATGAAAGCCACGTCGTTTTGGGACATTCTCTGCCGTTTCGAAATGCTGGTGCTTCTCTAAAAGCGGGGGGTTTTGCGCTTGGTAAGCCGTGTACGGAAAAGACGACGGCGTTTAGGAAGAGAAATATGGAGAGGATTGACATGGTGTTTGAATCTTGGTGAGTGACAGGAGAGTATACTAAGAAGAGGAGATGGTGATAAGAGAGATTGGTTCGGGGTTAGTTTGGGTATCTTCAGTGAGAATGGAGGATGTGTGGGCTAAAGCCAGGCTGGCAAAGACGCGTCTCCCTTGTTTTTGTTTGTGATTGAGGGTCAGGGACCTGGGGTTTTCATCCCGTGCTAGTTATCGCACCGTATGGACTAGCTGCCTTATTTTGAAAGCCGTTTCATTTGATTGATATTTGATCCTGAATTCTTGATATCCTTCACCCTTTATTTATTTAATCAGCCTTGCATGCTGAGAGAATCTACTTCGTGGACATGTTAGATTGAAAAGAAAGCTAGATGTATGGATGGATGGGCATTAAGAAATTCTTTAAGATTAGAATTCGACTAACCATAAAATAAAAAAAAATCAAACGAACCCACCATTATTTTATTTATTTATTTATTTATTTGGTATTCAATTTCTTTGGTTATATGTTTTTAATTTTTTGTTAGGTCTGAAAATCAATTTGTATAATTCAATCTTGATTTGTATAAACCAAATCTAACAAATTACATGTTGCATATATACTTAGTCGTCATTTAAATATACATGAATATCAAATCCACATTAAAAGAATACCAGAAATACATGGGTTAGATATTCTATTAATCCTTCTTTGATATCAATCGGATTTTTTTGGTTCTTTTGGGCGTGGCTGTCCTTTGATACCCATCGGATTAGATGGGCTGTAAATAGACGGTGAAGATTTACGATGTTCGTGGGACTTGAGTACCAGGCTGTGAAATTAGGCATCCAAACCAAGACATAAGGTTTTACAAGAGATGTTACGTGGATTTTTTATTTAAAAAAAATAGAATAATTTTTTATTTTTTTAAAAAATATTTTTAATATTAATAAATTAAACCATTTAGAAACATATTTTAAATAAAAGAATTCACTTTTTCAATGAAACGGGTGTTAACGATTACAAACGGCTCCGGAAATTACTAAAATTAGTTACCGTTGGTTTATTTTAATATAAATAATCCACATTAATTTATTGGACAGTGACTTCACATGCTGTCTCAGGAGGAGTGAGCCGTAGGGTAGGTCAATCTAGGCTGTGCGTAGGGATAAAGCACAAGCCGAGTCCAAGGATACTTGCCCGGAGAGTTTCCTACTAGACTTTAGAGTCTTGGACTTCATTAGGCCATTAGATTTTTGTTTCTTTTGAGACCTGAGAGGGAAAACGCTGTTGGATCCTGAGAATTATTCATTCATCGATTTGATCCGGTGAATTTAATGCCTTTTAATGCTTCTGGATTCTAGCTTCAAATGCTATTTTACCCCGCTCTCCCTCGACCTGGGTTTTTTTTAATAAAAAAGTTATATGTGTAAGTTTTTTTAACACGTATTTCACATAAAAAAATCAAATTTAAATCGGACAAAAAGATAATTAAACAAAATCATGAACAATCACCGTCAATAAAAAAAATTATTAATGGTAATTGAATATATATTTAGAAAAAAAAGAGGCTGAAGCTGATCATAATATTTAATCTTTTAATTAAATAATTATAAAAATATACAAACACTTGAAATTAATTGAATGTAATTAAAAAAATATATATACCACTATGTTACCCTTATTATAAAAAATATCTAAGAATAGATATTTAGAATGACCACTATTTAAAAAAATTAATTGTATAGAACATAAAGAAGATAAACATGAACTGGAGAAATATATTTAGAAATCAAACATTATAAAAATATTTTAAAAAAAACTATTATTTTTAAAAAAATATAAAGTAAATAAAAAGTGAGAGAGAATGGGTATTGATTAAATTTACAAGTTATTTTAAAATTATATATATAAAAAAAACCATCTAGTTCACTAATCCTAGCTCATTTTCAAAGCCCACGAGAGGCCATGATAATTTTCTAAAAAAATAAATCCAGCAATGCATCGTTTGACTTTTGCCTGAATTCAAGATGATATAGTAGCTGAAAAATCATAAACGTGGGGTTTTTTATTTAAAAATCTACTTTTAATTTATTTTTTATCTAAAATATATAAAATGTATCTCGATAAATTATTCAATGACTTAAAAAATTTATCTTGAAACTTAAAATCAATTCTAAAATTGAAATCTTCTTGAGTTCGAATATTTTTTTATTATTTTCAAGATAATATATATATATATATGTAAAAAAAACCCCTATGTTAAACTGTCATTGTTAAAAAAATTATTTGATACAAAGATTGATTATTTTAGTTATTAGAATAGATGCCAACAATATTTTCTCCTGTATACTACATTTAGCGATGTCATCATTCTTTCTCAAACTATGAACTAAAAAAATATAAATAAAATTATTTTATATATTGAAATGGATTTGAATAAATATAAAAATATATAGTATGTGAAGTCTGAGTGCTGAAGTGAATCTTTTGTGATGATTTTAAAATCACTATCCATTCATGTTGTATTTTTTTACTTTAGTTTTGTGTCTTTTAATTTGTTCCTAATCAATATATTTGATTCAATTATTTTTTAATTTGATTAAAAAAATGAAAAAGTTAGCAGCCAAAAAAGACAAGAAATTTATAATAAAATGTAAAAGGATAAACAGTATACATGTACACTAAAAACACCATGTTATTTAATGTTTTTTATAGTATAACTAAAAGATAGTTAGTGAATAGTATAAATGATGTTTGAAAATATGATTATGGTTTTTTTAAAACTTGTTTTTTGTTTATAAATATATAAAAATAATATTTTTTATTTATTTTTCATACTAATACATCAAAATAAAAAAACACTAAACAAATAATTTCCGGTGAAAAAAATTATAGATTTATAAATCATGGTTTTCACTGCAAAAGAACAAGCACGTACGTAGTATTCTTAACACTGCCTCGACAGTAAATGAACCAGATCTCAAACTAAATACCAACCTGGAGCGGGTGGTGGAAATTAAAAAAAATTGCCCCCTCTCTTCAGTTTTTTTTCAATAAACTTAAAAATGTACATGCTTTGCGAGTGTATTTTGATATCGACATATTTATTTCATGCATGTACGTGTGTGATACAGAAGTATAGATTTATGGTTATGTTCAGACTGAGCTGAGGTCAATTTTTTAAATATTTATATTATATTTATTATCTAATAAATATAATAATTATTCAAAAAACTCTTTTTCTGTATTAATTTATATTAAGCTCGTATGAAATTGCTATCTCTGATCTATGCTAATTTTGAACCGGATCATGTAAGGTGCATAAGTTATGAAAAATTGCCTCTCATTCAAATATATTTTAGAATATATTAATTATCATATTTATATCGCAGTTATAAAGATCACAAAGAAAATAAAATCTTAGCTTAGTTCGGAGTTCTTTCTTAATTTTTAATCTAAACTGGAGTCCTGGAGTGCAAAACTCAAGCACTCGCTTTTCCGGTCATGCTAAAACCGTTTGGATTTCAAGGGATCAGCAATTCATGATCAAGAAATTACTTCTATTCTTCTAATGCCTGGAGTTCGAGAGTAGTGTTCAAAAAAAATCTACTTCTCATAATACACTGTATCAATGTGTATAATATGTCATTAAAATCTTTTAAATATATATATATATATTTAAATACTTCTAACCGTGAAATGTTTTTTGAAAAATATCATCCAGATTTATATCAACTTTAAAAATCTTCATATCTTTAAAAATATTCTCCTTTTCGTTTCAGGAGGAGGGCACAGCATTTGGGCGGCACTATGTTTAAAAAAAATTATTTATTTTTTTGTTTTGTATTTATATTTTTTAATATTTTTAAATTATTTTAACGTGTTAATTTTAAAAATATTTTTTAAAAAATAAAAAAATATTAATAATATATTTTTTAAATAAAAAATATTTTTAAAAATAATCATAACCATATTAAAAACATGCTTAAATTCAAGCAAATATAAAATCATGTTAATCTAGTTAATTTTTTAATAAGTTTGACTGTCCATGTTTTTAAAACTCAATTCAATACAAAAATTATTCCCGGTGGATCTTTGAATTGCGTGCTTTCTAAATTAATCAGCAGGGTGGAGCTTAATAACTACACTGTAGGTTTTTTGTATTGTTTTAAAAAATATTTAAACTTTAAATATAACATTTCATGTTATCGATAAAACCACACTAAATTTAGCAAACACATATTCACGTGTGGTTTGTCCATTTAGATGGATCATGTTTGTAAAGCGACGACTTGAAGTGGACGAACTGTTAATGGCAAGTATGCATGCTTGTGGGGGCCTCAACTTCTGTATTTGACGTCAAATTGGATTTCCAGTGTATAAAATCTTTCAATTGGATCCGGGCCTCCCATCCGTATCTATTAGTGTTTTTTCTTTCTAAATTACTTAGCTTCATGTATTAGGTCATTAAACATTCACAATAGTGTTAGACGGAAAAGGACCGGTGTCGAGGATTAAATTTGTTCATGATTGCAATTGAGGAAGGGTATAAAAGCTGGGGACTTACACGAAATTCCTTCTTTTGACTTCCTAGAACTCTCTGAAGCATGATACGATGACTGGATTACTTTAAACATAATTAAATAAATAAATTGATATTTAGATTTTTTTTTCATCTTATTTTTTGGATTACTTGTAAGTTATTTAAAAAGTAATTTAGTATTTGAATAAACATTAAATATTATTTAAAAATTAAAAATGGCTAGCATCTGCAATGTGTGCTAGAGAGTGCGACATACCAGTATTTTTTAGACAGTGTATGATGTATCTTCTAACAATTAAATACTATTTTTTCATTGCAATATTTGAAGCGTTTCAGTATCCTCTTTATACTAGTGAGGTCCGTTTATACGATAGCATGATGATTGAGTTTTAATGAATTTTCTTCTTTCTCATTCACCCTCACTTTCCATCTCTTCTCACCTTGAGTTTTGTGTCGCCCTCTGAAAAAAAATATATACCGTATCAATTTGTATTTATATTAATTTTAGTATTTATTTTTATTTTAATGCATTTTAAAGTTGATTTTATTTTTAAATTTCATTTACTGACATTTGATTGCGTTTAATTTTTTTCTTTCTAATTTGATTACTGTTTATTTTATTTCTATATTTTATTTTCTGATTTTGTCTTTTATTCTTTTATCTCATTTGATTTTTTATCATATTTAATTTTTAATATCTTAGTTATTATTTATTTTGTTTTTTAAGATAATTAAGAATTTTATTTCATAATTTTTCAATATTTATCTTTTACAGATTAATCATAAACTCATGATCTAAATTGTTAGTCCCAAACATCAACTTAAATTGATTTTTTTTTATGTTTTTTTTTTATTTTTTTATGCACTGGCAAGATGAGTTATTGTTTTTTTTCTTATCGCTGTTCGTTTTTAAAATATAATTATATTTTTAAGTTAGCGAAGGTTATTAAATACATTCAATCAATGAATCAAGTTTCATTTTTTTATTTTTGTCCATTTAAAAATGTTATCATCGCTTCTTCTTTTTTTCATGCCAGGAAAACTTTAACTTGGCCAGCGGTGTAGCTACAGTCTAATCTAGTTTTTTTTTTTTTAATAACAAATGAGTCCCCGAGAAAATAATTGCCTATTTTAAAAGTAATGATATGCATATTGAAAGCCGCTGGGATGTCTGTTTGTGCGTGGTTTCCGAATGATTCCATGTCCAGTGATGGGTTTGATCAACCACCGATAAACGAACAGAAGAGACAAGTTAATCGACGCATGTCAGTCACGGGTGGAACAGTAGTGGAAACATAAACATGCCACCAGAAGAGACAGCGATTGAACACATCAAGCATCACTCGTGAATACGTGGAATGAATAAAAAATTGTTTGTTCGCTGAAAATAATATCTTTAAAAAATAAATATTTTTTAATATTTTATAATATCATAAAAAATAAATTAAAAAATATTGTTAAGTTAGCTAAGATTATTAATATTTTTTTTAAGTTTATTAAAATAATAAAAAATAAATTTTAC
>SRLM01000283.1:181931-193393 GCA_015708895.1 Populus ilicifolia | reverse complement strand
CACATAGGGGGACTTGCACTGCAGGACGTATCTTTTATTACTCTCTGCAGACAGTAATAAATGCGCAACAGTACCAGACTCTGACGAAGGAGACTTTAAACTGGCTGGTTAAGAAAATTTATAACGCCCTCTGTTGGCGTAACTAATATTGATACAGGGAGTGCATATTTAAAATTACTCGAAAAAAATTAATTTGTTTAATTGGGTTTTATTTTTACAGGATCGGTGTATTTCAAATAATAATCAAAGCTCCATTTGATTTGGTTTTAATGCCCATGTTCACCCACCCTTGTTTGATTTCGTTGGCCCAGTTTGTTTTTGTGAGATACTGGCAGATTTTGATTTTTTTTTATAGAGTTTGTTTCTAACACCATTGCCTTATAAATTTAAATATATAAATGATAATTATATATTATATTAAATATTTCTCCACAGTCACCCGTACTTGACGCCTTCTTGGAGATTAGTTGCAATATCAAACACATACACATGAATATTTATTTTTGTGTAGAATCGTGTTTTTTTTTATATATATTTTTTATTGTAAAATAATTTTTAAAAAATAAAAAAATATTATTTTAATATATTTTTAATAAAAATATTTTTTAAAAAATTATTATCACAATGTTAGTGACTATCTAAGGGCTGCTTGGCTTAGCTTTCTAACTTTTTTTTTATATATATAAAAAAAAGTTAAATAAAATGAAAAACAAGTGAGAAAACAAAGACAAACAGGCACTTACTTAATATCATTGCCAGTGCTGAGGTGGTGTGGCTGGAAACGGAGGCGACTTGTGCATTAATAACATGGAACAACTGGTAGGTTGATTGTCATTTCATGCAAGGCATCAACCATTGACCATTGACTATTGCACCAACCATGTGCAATGTTAAAGGTTGGCAGCCACCATTATTGAAGAAAAACTGGAGTTGGCAGCCACCTTTGTTGAAGAAGAGCTTCCATGAATGCTTATAAATAGAGGCATATGTTAGAGAGCAAAATAAGAGAAGAAAATTATGAAAATATGAAGAGAATAGAGAAGAAGAGAGAATTGCAGTGGCAGCAGCTGCAAGTGCAGCAAATAGAGCTAGAGTTGAGTATGAGAGGGTGTAATCCTCCTTCTCCATGTATTTGTTTTGAATTCTTTCTTAATCTCTAAATATATTAACTTTTCCTATGGATGTAGGCGATTTGCCGAACCATGTTAAATATTGTGTCAGTGTGCTTGATCTCCTAAGAACAAATATCAGTATATCACCGGTCAGAATTCCCAACACCAACTAGAGATGATAGCCTGTTCATCAGGTAAGCTTCAGCTGGGAACCACTTCATCTCTGCCCCTACTTAACTTTCCCATCGCATTCAGTGTCAGTCCGTATTCGCCGATTGCCGACCATCCCCCCCTCTCTCTAAGAGGGACAGATGACAATCTCTTCACAACGATAGTTCCTACAGCCAGCCCTCATTGGCCCCCCTCCATTTGCTCAACATTTAGGAGGTTCAGGGATGACATTTGGGAGTGAGTGAGGTGCAGGTGTTATTTTTTTTTAACATATTACAATAACATTTTTTATTTTTTAAAATTTATTTTGGAAATATAAAAATATCAAAAAATATTAATTTAAAAAATTCAAATTTTAACATAAAAAGAAAAGGAAGGAGGAGGAGGAAAAGGAGAAGGAGAAGCATGTTCAACTCAAATTGAAACGGTAATCAGCTTGTTCACGAGAAACGTCTCAAATATACATATAGCATCACCTGCTCTTGTTTTAACTTGGTCGTTACTTATTCCAGCTAATTTTGACCCTTCTTTAACAAAATTCATTCTCCTGGGACCAAATCTCCCTTTTCTGTTTGTTACTTTTACTTACTTTGATCCATCAAGAAGATTTTCAATATCTCCACCAATCTAGAAGTCCAAATTTAGCTAATAAAAATAAAAATCCAGCTCAATTTCGTTCGTCCCTCCCCCCACTTCACTCCCTGCTAATCTCGCCCCCTAAGATCCTTTTCCCTCTTCCCTCTCCTAAACACCTGTCTAACACTCCTCCATGTCTAAACAACAGACAACAAACAACATTAACAAACAAAAAAACATCGAACGATATCATTTCCGACCACATCTCTCTTTTTCTCACACATACCATGTCGCTTCTTTTCTTCATTTTCTCTCTCCCTCTCCTCCTTTCCCTTTCCCTCTCCTTTCCCTTTGGTAGTAAGTAGTACTCATTCCTCCCCCCCCCCCTCTCTCTCTAACTACTTTAACGAACTTTCAGGATTTTTTTTAACTGCTTTTTTTCCCCTATTTTACTACAGATGCTTCATACTTCATAGACTGTGGCGGTTCTACAAACTCAACCGATCCATTCAACACAATATGGCTTTCCGACCGGTACTTCACTGGAGGAGCCATCTCTGTTGTGTCGGAGCCACTCCACTTCCGCTATCCTCAAGAAAAAAATCTCCGCTTCTTCCCCCTCTCTTCCGGTAAAAAAAACTGCTACATTTTCCCTCTCCCTAGCGGCCGTTACTACTTCCGTACGTTCACTGTCTACGACAACTATGATGGCAAGTCCCACTCTCCTTCATTCGAAGTATCCGTCGAGGGTACTCTCGTCTTTTCCTGGCGTTCTCCTTGGCCGGAGAACCTCTCTCGTGACGGCGCGTACTCCGATCTCTTCGCGTTTGTCAAAGACGGTGAAGCGGATGTTTGTTTTTACAGTATTGCCACTGACCCTCCCGTCATTGGATCCCTCGAAGTCCGTCAAATAGATCCGTTATCTTACGATTCCGCAACAATCGGCGATAAGTTCATCCTCGTTAATTACGGCCGTTTATCCTGCGGGTCAAACCAGTGGGGCCCAGGGTTCAGCAACGACACTGATGATTTCGGCCGATCATGGCAGTCCGACTCCGCACTCCGAACTCCAAACACGACAGAAATAATCCACTCCATCTCCACACGAGAAACCATAACCGGCACCAATCAGCCACCGAATTTTTTTCCGACGAAGCTTTACCAAACGGCGGTTACTGGAAATGGAATACTCGAGTACGAACTATCGGTCGATGCGAAATTGGATTATCTGTTGTGGTTTCATTTCGCAGAGATTGATTCGAGTGTGAAGCAGAAAGCGGAGAGAGTGTTTGATGTGGTGGTGAATGAGAAGAATGTGAAGAGGGTCGACGTTTTCGAGGAAGTTGGGAGTTTTGCAGCTTATAGTTTGAGTTATACAGTGCATAATTTGAGCAGTACTGTGTTGACTGTGAAGTTTGTGCCAGTTGTTGGCGCTCCCATTGTTAGTGGAATTGAGAATTATGCTTTAATTCCTATTGATCTCTCCACCGTGCCGGAGCAAGGTACGTGTGTGATTTTGGAGTGATTGTTTTTTTTGAATTAGAAATTAGCAACTGTGAATGTGTTTTTGTTTCGGTAGTGGTGGCCATGAGAGCATTGAAAGAGTCATTGAGAGTTCCTGATAGAATGGGATGGAATGGGGATCCTTGTGCTCCTACTAGCTGGGATGCCTGGGAAGGAGTTACATGCCATCCCAACAAAGATGAAACTGCACTCGTGATATCGCAAATGTAAGAAATGCCTGAAAGTGCCTTGATGCATTCGAGAGATTGTATTCCTTGAATATTCCTTTTTTCAGAAGATGAGTTTTAATCTCATGTTAATAAATATAATTATTTGTTGGGTTATTTTATTCAGTGATCTTGGAAATCAAGGCTTGAAAGGGAGTATAAGTGAGCAGATTACTCTTTTGTCGAACTTGGTAACCCTGTAAGTATCAGCATCCTGCTGGAGATGTTTCACTTCATTTGGTTAAATCTAGCGGACAATATTGGCATGTTGCCGATAGATGCATGGAATGAGCGCATCTTTTCTCAACATTCTACTGCACTGCCGGGATGCATTAGATTTATTTTTTACAGTGACATGTCTTCTTGTAGATCTCTAACAACTTGTTTCCAGCTTTTGATTTTGTCCTTTCAACCACTTTCATTTTCATTCTGCTCTTTACTGGTGCGGATACTAAATTTAATTACCATGACCGATCAATTTCTATCAGAAAATTTATTAAACAAAATTTTTAGGATTTCTTTTGAGTGAACTACATTTTAACTATATGATTTTTTACTAAGTGAACTCCATTTAATAGCTTTAATTAATGCGAAAGGATCCTTTCTTCTCGATAAAATAACAAATTAATTGTCCTCCAGTTGATCTCGTATGCAAACATGCAACCTGTAGCATCATTATTGTTGTCTCTGCAGAGTCCATACCTATTCCTGAGTAGATAATCTAAACATTTGAACATTCTAGACTTTTGCTTTCATTTGCAAATTGTTGACGTCATGGCCCCTGCCTTGCTTGCCTCAAAATTTGTTTTAAAATTTTAGTGACTTGCGCGTAAATTTTTTTAAACTTGGATTGACACTTCTGTGGTTTCCTGTGCTTATACTGTTGCTGATCCATTGTAATTAACCACTCTCTTTTAAATCTTCAGGAATTTGAGTGCTAATTCTTTGGGAGGAACTCTACCATCAGGAATTGGTCAACAATCTCTTGTACGGCTGTAAGTTTTACAGCATTTATATGCCTTATATCAGTTGATGTTTTGTGGTCCTACTTTTTAATATGTATGGCAAGCTCTGGTCTCATGTAAGCTAAAGATTGTTTTATAGCGCATTTCATGATTTAGTACCTCTAATTTAATTATATGTTTCCTAAATGACCCCAACTAGTTTGGATTAAGTCTTTGTTGCGTTGTTGATTATTTTGATAAATAGAGAGAAATTGATTAAAGCATGTGTTCCCAGTGCATGCCCAAGAAGGTTTTGAGAACCCCTTTTGAGGGGGAGGACTATCTTTCTGCCAGCTCATCTAGAAGGCTTCCACTTCCTAAGACATTGGGTGTGCACACTCATTCAATTCTATATTTTAGAACTAATTCATTCATGAAAAGAAGAGTACCTCCTGCGGGGAAAGGGAAAAAAATACTATCGAGTCCTTTCATTCTCGTGCTCTTAGTGTTCCTTTTCTGGTTTACATGGGTGTGTGTCCTGTTTTTCTTTTAAGTAAACTTCCTATTGAGCATCTCTTCTTTTGAGTTTGGAAAACGTTTTGTATTCTGCTATATATTTATCCTTGTTTCTCCCTTTTGTCTTAAAATATTAATTTATCAGCTTGGTCAGTTCACTTCATTTATTCAGCTTTATAGCGTGGCACAAACTTTAAGTCTTCTGTGACTGAAGTTTGAGTCTGATTTAAATGATGTTTCCCCATCTTTTTCAAGTCCACACTATGAAACCTATCTAACAACCACTATGAACTTACTCTGGCATTATCACTTATCACTTCTGAGTTTTACTTTGTAGGGATTTGTCAAACAATCAATTTTCAGGTCCTATACCGGAAAGTCTAGCTTCCGCAACTCATCTGCAACTTGTGTAAGTAGTTTGCTTGCACTAATACATACTAGGGGCATTTTTCATAAACATGTGTGCATGCACACTCACGCAGACACGGACACAGACACACACACACATAGCAAGTTTGTTTGTTATTTGGATTTTGTAGCTAAAATTTGTTCTTCTTCATTTCAAGTTTCATTGTCAACTCGAGTTTAAATATGGTAGTGTTTGTCCCATTTCTGTCCTGCATGCCATGCTGTTAGCAATTATCATATATACCAGCAGGGAGAAGATTTTCATGCTTTTAATGAATGTTAATAGTGTCAAAAGTTGAAGAAAAAAAATTTTGGAAGTAATTTTACTAAATATTAGTTTCTGTGGAATGAATTGAAACAACTTATTTCATGCTAGTTTTGTATAATTGTGAATTGAAAACTTTAACTCTCGTGTGCACACTTGCCATCAAATGCATATGCCAGAAATGGTGTGGAAAACCCTATCAAATGAAACCAAATCACTTGACACATTGGTGGTAACATATACTAGGTGTCCTCATCATCCAAGAATAAAGTGACTTCTCTAACCCTAAAAGGTGTAGCTTAATTGGTCAGGCCTTGGGTTTGCCTCCCAGAGGTCATTGATTCAAGTGCCACAAATCTCAGGTCTATTGGAGACTTGTGTGATCTTTAACTTCAAGGCTTCAGGGGATTAGTTGAGGTATGTGTGAGTTGGTCCAGACACCCACGGTTACCAAAAAAAAGTGATTTCTTTTGAAATTCAATCTAAGACTTGGCTTAATGCGTTGTTCATGTGCATTTTTACTTGCTCATTGAACAATAGGGTAAGACAACACATGCTGTACTGTTGATTTGTTAGGGGCATGTAAATGGGAAGTTAAAAATAGTAGCTGAAAACTGTTGTTGAGAATATAATGTAGTGTTAGTTTTTTGGACTTTGCTGGGTACTGGAGAGATGGATTTGATCACTACATTTGACAGCTCCTCTAGTAGATTTTCCTCTTTGCCTTTTTTGATAAAGAAATCAAGGCCCTTTTACTATTTCCCCCAACATCAAGTGGTCAAGCTCTTCAGATAAAGTATAATGTGGTTCTCATGAGCAGTATATAATACAAAGCAATTATTCGTGTAACTATTTATGGAAGTAATTTTTTTAACAGAACTTCCATATACATTCCTAAGTTGTTTTCTGATAGTATTCGAGTGTATTTCTGGGAGGATGTCTCATTCTCCGTGTAACTGTTCTCTTTTACCTTCTTTTTTTTTTCCTGTCTTCACTGCATTGCTTCCACATTGCCAGTTCCTGGAGGCTGTTAGGCAAATGAATTTATGATGAAATCTATACGGTCACATTTCAGTCCCAGATTTCTTTTCTCTGCGTTGGTTTAATGAATAATTACATCTTAAGGGATTGCAATTTCTCTATATTTGAAAAGGAAAAGGATTTTTTTTTTAATCTTCTTCAGAAAAGCTGACAGGGAAAAAGTTGTTTCATGCTCCCAATTCTGTCACTACTTTAAAATGCTGAACTTTTCTCTGGTGTCAAAAATCATATGATATCAAGCCAGCATTGAAGCAAAACAAGATAGAAGCTCTATTTGGGCTTGAAATCTACTCATTAAAATCATTTTGCATTTCCAATTCTTCTTTTCATTTTCTAAAAAGTACTAATTCTACCTGTTCACAAACCTCCCTTCTATCCCCTAAAAGAAACTAGAGTATATTTTGTTGCAACCACTTCATGAGCTCCATTTTGGATAATTCCGTAGGTATATTAATTTTTACAACTTTTCTTATTGGTAGATGTACCACACATTGTTTCCCCCCTTTTTTTTATTTGATAAGCAAATTGATTGAAGAAACACCAAATGGTAACTATTTAAATACCCACAGCATTTGCATTAGAAATCCAAATAGTTAATAATTCTAGTGTTGATTACCTAATTATTTTCCATTATTGTATTCCCTCGACATCTCTTTGTTTCCAGGATGTTGAATGATAACTTATTGGAAGGGCGGGTACCAGAGGAACTTTATTCAATTGGTGTGCATGGTGGAGCTATTGAGTATGCTTCATTTCTAGCTTTCACGATTCTTTTAGTTTATTATATTATTAATTTTCTAGCAATAAAATCTTTGGCATGGACCATCCTGCATTTGAACCTCTGTGCAATATCCTTAAATCTCTTGATTCTACTTTTACTTATTTAATTTGTTAAGATATGTCAACTATTTTATGTTCATCTCAAATCCTCTAGAGTATGAAATTGAAAGACTTCTAATGCTATTTGACTTATTGCCTAAATACCTTGCTCTTTAGAGGACTACATTTACCAAAATAGTAAGCATATACTGTAGGTCCATAGTCTTTAGTTGTCTGTGATATTGCATTACGAGACCTTACTGGATTCATGCTGTCTTAGTCTGTGCAAGAGAGTTGCCTGTCATTGATTGATGGTTCACAAATCATAATTTCATTGTTTTTCAATCAATTTGATTATCTAGCAATATGGGCAATCATAATATGTAACAATTCAATTCACATATTCTTCAAACCTGAATGACTAGTCTGTTGGTTGAGTGCGTTATTCCTTTTTAGCCATATCCTTTAAAAAAAATTGTTATCTGCAAGAATTTGACCTATGCTGTTATTGAAAAGGCGATGCAGAACCCTCTTTCGCAGTTACTTCGGGAAGTCCTATCCCACCCACTCTCCCATTTTGATGTGAGATCCCCATTTCAGTTCAAGTTGGCAATGGCGATTAGTATTTCATATTAATGTATGAAGTATAGATTACTCTTTGCAGCATAAAAAGATGCTAACAGACAACTCTTTACTTTCAGTTGCCGAATGTTTGGCTCCATGTTGCTCGCACAATTTCTGGAATATACCAATTTGCTATTTCTTTTTCTTTTTCTTTTTCTTTTTTTTTGGAGATTAACATTGCTTAAGATGGAAATTGAATCAATCCTCACCCCTGTTACCTTTCAAAAGTAACCCTGAGCTGGTGGTCATTTTGTTATTTTATTCCCTGATTAATTAATGTCCCTTTAACAACTCATTACCGGAAAAACACCTTGTTTTACAGTCTATCAGGTAACAAAGGGTTGTGTGGAGTACCATCTTTGCCGCAATGCTCTCATTTCTGGGATAATGGTCGCTTGTCCACTGGTGGTAAAATCGCTATAGGCTTATCCTGCCTAGTATTTGTTTGTTTGCTTGTATTGGGATACCTAATCTGCATCAGGAGGCGCAGACATGATTATGAATTTGCTCCACCTCACGATCTGATGTGTAAGTATTTTTCAAGGATGTTCAAGTTTGTCATCTTCTTGTTTCATTACATGCATTATGCTATGGCTGTCAGCTGGTCTGATAGGTCATCTGGCACGATAGATTGTTGAATTTTAAGGCATGCATTACACGAAGCATATTAGATATCACTCTTATGGAGGCCGGTCAAATTGAAGGCCGCACTCCACCTTTGGACCTTATTTTTACTTCCTTTCATTGTAGAATAGTTTGAAACCATTGATCATTTGGAATTATCTATTCCTGATAAAAACATCTTAAAATACCTATGTTAACAGCCACTTGGAGATGTTATTTTGGAATTTAAAAATAAATAAATTATGGATTAAATTAGGATCTGGAATCAGGGACTAGGATTATACTTGAAACAGTATATAATATAATTAACTGCGAAAGGACTTCAACAAGGATTGGGACTTGGGAGTGAGATGTCATTCAAAGCACCAACCTCCATATAGGAGAAAGGTTGCATGTACCCACCACTGATAAATTTAGTCGGTGAACTTCTGCTGCTAGATGATGTTGGTACTGTATTGTAGTCCGTACTCTTGTTTGCCTAGACCCAGAGTTTTAGTTAGAGATATAAAACCAGTGAATACACCGTGCATTTAGTTTTCATCCTTCGATGGCTTTTTCCTCAATATGCCACACAGAGTAACGTCCCACTTGGAATCCGTCCAACCGGAGTCTTGAGAATTCCATCCAAACAAGCAATGGTGTCTTATGCCCCATGATATAAATCATCTCATCATCAAAAGAGTTTCATCCTTAGGCAAGGAAGCTCAACTTTCCTCTCACACTTATCTCTATCTGAAATATGTTTACCTCCTAACTCAATCCACATAGATCTTAATTGTTTATAAGTAGCACAGTGTGTAGTAGCAATAATACTATCACTATCACCTTCAATTTGACTTTATTAGCTGTCATTACAAACGCTTTCTCAGCCTCCGTTATTTCCATTTCATATTCGATGTTATCATACCTAGCCTAAAAGAAAAGGTAAAAAGAGGAGATACTTTTTCCGGAGTTTCACTTGTCAGTAACAATAATACTATCACCTTCAATTTGGCTTTATTAGCTGTCATCACAGATGCTTTCTCATCCTCACTTAACTCCGTTTTAAATGTAATATTATCATACCTAACCAAAAAGAAAAGGGAGAAGGAGATATTTTTTCCGTAGTTTCATTCATCCTGGTCTGACTTCAACCTTTCTGAAAGTTGACTCCAAAACTGTAGTTGCTGCTATGAAAGAATTGGAGCCATTCAGCTAAATGCTCTCTGTCAAATTTGTCATTTTTGTTTCATTAGCTAGTTGGTTAGGTATCATGCATTCTTTCCTGTGTCTTGATTGGCATTAGAAACTCAATTCGTACAATTGTATTCTCCCAGCAATGGCTGCCAAGAGAAACAGGTACCAGAGGCAGAAGTCCTTGATGCTTCTTGAAATGGAGAGCCAGCATGCCAAAGGATTGCCATCGCCTTATGGTCCCCATTAACAGTCTTTTAGAAAAAGATAGTATTGATCTTGATATTCTTCAGCTCACTAAGAGAGCATAGAGAGGGGACCGTGGATGCAGCTATTGCAGAATGCTCAAGTACATGTGAGCCGCATCCACTCCACAAAGAGGACTTCGTCTATTTGGAAATCTTTCAGCAATGGAAACAAGATGGGGTCTTGTAAAGTCACACTGTCTATACAATGCAATGTATCTGAGATTTTATGAGAACATGCTGTGAATTCATCTTCAATTTATGAAAAGGGCATTACACATTTATACCAATTGGTCCCAGTTTTGGTAGCGTCGGATGATAAACTTTTTGGCTGATTATTTACTTGGTAATTATTTTCAGCTGAAGCATTGTTAATTCATATGTTCCGGACTGGCATTTCCATCCTGTAATATCTGCGACAAATTTACACAAAGCTGTTTCGGGTATTCACCGTGGCTAAGCTATCCATCATTCAGATGGGTTGTGCATGCTTCTTAAAGATCTTCTTTCTCCACTCCAGGCAAAAACTTTCAATAATGTTACTGTTTTCTGATGGCTGTGCCGCTTCCATGAGAAATTCTTTAACTGTTTACTCTCTTGTAGAGCCGGTGGCTGTGACGTGTAACGCTGTCTATCTGTGTTATAACAGAAATCACCGTTGATCAAACCTTAAATTCCTAGTTGTTTATTTTTATTAAGTGATGTATAATTTAAAATCAGATGACACGTGTATATATATTTTGCGAGAATGATTCTTAAATTAAAAATAAAAAATATATATTATTATACACACATATATGTGTGGATGAACTTGACTGTTTTCTCCTGGTAAAAACTCAAGCTTTCATGTGTGAAATTGTGATCATTG
Organism: Populus ilicifolia; assembly: GCA_015708895.1. Taxonomy (NCBI): domain Eukaryota; kingdom Viridiplantae; phylum Streptophyta; class Magnoliopsida; order Malpighiales; family Salicaceae; genus Populus; species Populus ilicifolia. The sequence continues at coordinate 182,277 of SRLM01000283.1, read as the reverse complement.
ACCTTGTATTACAGTGAAAGGATTTGATTAACATGTATTTTCAGAATATTTGTAAGTCTTGTTTATTTGTAGGGAAATAATTTTTTTTAAATAGTTTTTTTTTAAATAAATTATTTTTTAATGCTTAATAGTATTATGAAAAATAGATTGAAAAATATTTTCTAGTGTTTGGTTATGTTATAGAAAAAAAGTTAGAAATAGTTTATTAATATTTTTTAAAAAAAATATTAAAATAATAAGAAACAAATCTTACAAATTAAAAAATTAAATGAGAATGAAATTGAAAAAATATATAATTTTATTAATTATCTCAAATAAAATAAATAACAATCAAAATAATAGAGAT
>SRLM01000283.1:101882-179607 GCA_015708895.1 Populus ilicifolia | reverse complement strand
TATATATATATTTTAAAAACACACGAAATGCTTGTAATTGCATGTTTGATTTCTTTTGCTTACAAGGCTATGAAATTTTCATATTATTCTTTAAAAATATAAAAAGATCAAAGTGACTCAGTCAAGTTGTTAATTAAAAAAAAAACCCTTAAAATAATGAAATATCTCTGGTTGAAAGTTATAATATTTTTATGCTTTGACGGGTATGAAAATCTTAATGTATTAATTACTCTAATTGAACAGACAAGATCCCTCAAGAGTTTTTTTATGAAAAAAAATAAAAACCTCAGGAGAAAACCTCCATTAACCAATAATTAACGACCTTGTTTTAAAAATAACACATAACAAGAAAGTCCTTGTACTTCTCTTAAATCAATATTAATTAATTAATTCATCCAATTTCAAAGAATCTCACCCATGCGAGGACGTAGCTTTATAAGATCCAGAACAGCCACTAGTGTACATGTTTATTTTTATCTTGAATGTAAAGGCATGCACAGAGGTCCACAATTTCCATAAATTTGCAAGAAAAAAAATATTTTTAAAAAATGTGTTGACTCGGTTGACCTCGGTTTCTGCACGAGAAGAAGGCTCCTCTCCCCTGACACCCACCGCCTAACTAAATGACTCTGTACAAACACAAACACAAACACAAACACAAACACAAACACAAACACAAACACGCAACTGAATTTTAAAATCTCAATCTACTAAATTAATTGTTCCCCACGTAGTGAAAATTCAGCCTGTGATTGAGTAATCTGTACTGAAAGTCCACATGAGCTTGCACATAAATAGCAGTGAATTCTTCTTATATTAACTGAGATCATCTTGCTTTTACTTAATTTTTTAAATTTGAAACGAAATAATACTTCAATTAAATTAAAATATAGCATACTTTGACAACTAGGGCTGCTAGTTGCTAGCAGAATAAGACGCAACTGGCTTGAATGCTTATCTGCAGCAGAAGAAAACAAGAACGCTGCTGTTTTTAGGTATACTAAGTAAAACCAGCGAGCTAACAAGTGGACGCATTTATCTTTCTTGACTTCGTACGTAAATGTTTAGTTTATGCGTTCCATGTCGGCAACGCTATACCTCATGTTCTGCTTGAGTTTTAATTTCCACTGATAAAATAAAAGGAGGAGGGCCCAGTGGCTAATATCCTTGAGTTGGAGATCGTAGCTCTGTATTTAGCATCACATTGGATTTTATGCATGTGATTTAAGGGGTAATTTATTAAAACATTGCTTAGGTCAGATACGTCCACCTCACCTGTTTATTTATTAATTAATTTGCTAACCCATGCACAAAACCAACAGGGATTATTAGGGGCCCAAGAGAAATTGCGAGAATTATGCGGGACTCAACCCAATTTAGAACCCCAAGGACAGGAAAGTTATTTTCTTAGAGTTTTTATTTGTTCTTCTGTAACATGTTTCACTTGATATGTTGTCCTTCCTAAAGCCAATAAAAATCTGCCCCTGGTTTCATAAAATGAAGAAATAATTAAGAGAAATTAAAATGCATGCATGGCTAATTAATCGGAGGAGTCGCACTAGTCTCCAAAACCGAGAAAACGTTGCCTGAATGAGACCGTCGTCCAGACTATTTAAAGAGTTGATTTTGACCAGGTAAAACCGACTGAGACCCCGTCAATATATACATGCAGTTGGCAGGTTCAATTAAACTCTATAAATATTGACTCCCTAACTCTCTCTGTCTTGTTTTTTCCGTAAAAAAAGTGATAAAACCTGTAGGGTCCTGAATTTAAAACCTAATTGCCCATGACATTAAAGAAACAAATGAAAAATGAATGAAAATCATGCAGTGCTTGATTCAAACTTGGATGATTATGTTTGGCTGGGCAGCGTAATTCTTTTTAATTAAAATTTTATTTTTTTATATTTTAATGTCAATTTTGCATGCTAGAGGGTAAAAAATAATTTTTTAAAAAAATAAAATTTATTATTTTAATATATTTTTAAATAAAAAAATATTATAATCCTTATCGCCTCCGCCCCCACAACATCCCCTCTTCTTTGCAGGGGCTAGGCTAACTTTAGCTTAATGGAAGAACATGCTATTAATTAATGAACGCTGTGAAGCAACAGAAGAGATAACGGACGATAGAGAGAGAGAGAGAGACCTCCCCTTACCTGTTATGGGCGCTCTCTGACAACCAATGGGAAGAGTTATGTGGCGTGCAGAGGTGGTGGGCCCATTTATGACCAATGGGATGATGCTTCCTGCTTGATGTGTCTCCCCGTTAAATTAATTTTTGTTTCATATATCGTTTTAATATGTATTGCGAATAAAAATAAATATTAAAAATATATATATGTATGTGTGTATGTATGTATATTTTAATATATTTTTAATTCAAATATATTTTAAAAAATTAACAGCTACTTCAATTAAAAAAATAAAAAATACTAAAAGTCAACAAAAGCAACTCCTAGCGTTTACATGATGTGGGCGCCTTGGCCCACTTTACAGCCTAGCCTAAAAGCTGCTCTAGCTGTACCCATTTTTGGTTTACCTTGGAACAATTGTTTCCGCGTAGTTGTTTGTTTTTGGCAGTTTCTGTTTGAAAATTGTGATAAAAATGATTTTAAGTATTTTTTTTATTTAAAATTATTAAAATAATATTTTTATTTAAAATTTATTTTCAAAATCATATATAATTTTAAAATATAAAAAATCAATTTAAAACTCAAAAACATAAAAAAACTAATTGGAATTGTACCACAGCACGAACTCCAATGCTCCACTAGGACTCCCAGTACAAAAATATTTCCCTGCAGGCTCTACTAGTAGAATAATTCCTTTTTGACCAAGTTTTTAATATTGGACCATGGGTAGATTTAAGAATTTTCAGTTGGTGACCAACAGTTGGCTGCGTCGAGACCCAAAAATCAATTATACATTCATACAAACACACATACACATACATACATTTATATATAAAAAAATCATATCAAAATAGTAGATTATGCAATAAATGCCTCGCTTTCTACATACATACATTTTTAACACTTGACATGTCGTCTGCTGGGAAAATAAAATGACTAGTTTTTGAGGAAGAAACTACCACGGGAGTAGAAATCATGGTCACCACTACGTTCTGGAGCTACGAGGCGAAGATCACGTGGATTGACCCGAAAAGAAGGGTCATTGTCCACGTCGGTAGAGAATCAAAGCAACGGTCAAGGATATCATGATTAATATCACGACGCTTCTATCTGTTTAATTAATTATTGATGTTTCTTCTCCTAACTTTTGTTCCTTTTCTAATTCTTGCATTGTGTGCGCGTGTGAACATGTCGAAACAAGCAAACAAACAAAGCAAGTTGGAGGAATACTGAAGGAATAAACAAGAAGCCAAATAAACTATTTAGCTATACTTTGCCCAAATTACCGTAGTTTTTCTTAATGCAAACTTTATGTGGTGGTAACTAACCTTCTTTATTAAGGCAGATAATTAGAGGTTATCTACTTAATTAATCTTTCGGTTTGATGCAAGTGGCAAAAGCTGGATGGGTTACTTTATGCTCGATGCAAGGGGGAAATATATAGTCCATGACACGTATGCATCAACTTCATTGTAAATTATCTTGTTATAAAAGAAAAGACACGAGAATCTCAATACCAATCTTCAAAAGATGTAGACGCTGTGTAGGGGTGTGTTTTTAATTGAGTTTTATTTTGAAAATAAAAAAATTAATGTTTATTTTAATTTTATCTGTTTTTTTTTTAAATTCAATCCAGTGTCGCATTGTTTGATAAATCTTATGTTTATGTATATGAATTATGTTGTTTGATTTAGATGTTGGATGTTATTTTATAATTGATTAAAACTCTGAAAAGATATTTGTTAATTTTTTTAAATAAATTGATGGAAAAGTATTGATAATTGGTCATTTAATAAAACAAAAAATCAGAACAATATTTTTTATATTAGAAAAACGGAGAATGGAATGGTGATTCGGTTCAAATTGAAATTTGATTTTTACGCATTTCATTGACCGAAAATTAACCAAGACCATGTACTCATCTCTGTACACCGAATTAACAACAACAGCGATGAGCGGTTGTCGAGGTTGGATAAGTGCCTATCAGGTCAGGGAATTTCTCATAAAAAACACCAGCATGTAGAGTATATCTTTTTTTGTTAATTAATTAGAGTTTATTTATAGTAAAATTTCAGTTTTCTGAGCCCATCTTCAAGATTATCAGCTGTTTACGAACTTCACGTTGAGTACTGGTGCTTATTTCCTCTACTTTGGTTCAAACTAGGCGGAGAAATTGGTGGTGTAATTTCCTAGAAACATCCATAGAAAACAGAAGTAAAAAATGACGTCGATTCTCCTCTCCTCCTCCCACGTTCCAAGAACCATAGCCTCAGATTTCTGGATGCACTGATGTCATCAGGTACATACAAACTCAAACTTGCGGGCATTAAATCACTATATATATGCATGCATACATCCCTGTCTGTCCCATTTTGGCATTACTAATCAGTAAGAACATAATTAATGGTTGGTAGCTTAATATCTAAATCCCATAACAGATTACGCATGCATCCAGATCAAAGATTCCCTGCGTTATGAACCCATCACATACGTGGATCGTCTTTATTTCAGTTTTTAATTAAATTAATATGGCATGGCATGGGTTCGGTGGGTATGATGTGGCGTCGACATCCCAAGTCATCTCCGACTGAAAGCCCTAGGGGGTGGGAAAATGGCAACATGTCATTCCAATATATGTTATGTTTCATTTAAGATAATCACAAACGTTATATTTTTTTTTTCCTTTCCATTCTTTTTTTATCTTGGAGATAGATGAACACGTGCTCTTGCTTACGAGGCATATTAGGCGCTAACCCAATTGGGATTGCTGACATATGAGTAAGTTAGATCCTCTTTTATCTGTTTCTCTTTATCATCAAATATTGTTTGGTTGTCTTGTGATAAGGGTGTGACGTATATTTTGATTATTTTTTTAAAAAAAAAATCCAGGATGTTGTATCTCTGAGAAAGATGAACCTAAGTTCGTTAATTTATAATGTGAAAAGTGGGAATTTAGTAGCGTACTTCTAAAAGGCTTGCATAAGATTCAAGAAAGCAGCTCATTAAAATTATATTTCATATTAAAAAAAAAAGCGTTTATCGGATGTGAAAAGGATCTTCGGGATAAGCATGGTCAGATAATTAAGAGGAAAAAAAAATCATGGTAGACAAAATGGCCCATTAATTACTAAAAGCAACCAAATAGATAAATTTGATAATGATCAAGAAGAGGTAATTAGTATACAATCAAGATGCGCTAATCATATCCATGATGGAATTAAGATCTTGAAGAGTGTTTTACCATGTTGTCCAGTGGAATTAAACAAGTGATAACAGGAAGATAACATTGATTAATCTCTTTAAGCTAATCCGGAGAATTAAAAAAAAAAAGGAGCCATATTAACTACAGTATTCAGGCTTCATTGTCGTGTTCTATATGTGCAAGCGTATTTATCTTAATTGGCCATTCATGTGATCAAGTAGGCTGCCAAGTCAGCGTAATCTGGGTACCAAGATTATCATATAATTGATAATAAGATACAAGCATGATCAATAATCAATTAAAGAGGAGAGGATATGATTGCTGATGACATTATTGTAATTCTTTTTTAATGCAATGATGGCAAGTTTGCAATTTTTTTTTTTTAAAATCTTACTTAGATCTTTTCAGCTACCTTTTCTTCTTTATAGTCACTATTTTTTTCTTCATCTTTTTTCTTATGTAATATTTTGATTATTTTTTTCTGTATATTTCGTTTAGAAAAAATATTTTTTATTCTTTAATCTTAAGATATTTATCACTGTAGCTTTATCTATTTATACTATTTTTTTTGTTCTTATCTTCACTCTTCTATAATTTTTTTATTGTAATTACTTGGCCTTTTTTAACACTTTTTTTTTAAAAAAATATTATACAAAAAATAAAAGAAAATGGTGTCTAGTGCAGTAATTACAATATTATTCTATTTTTTTACCGTGTTAAAAATTAACCTGAGATCTTAAATATTTTTATTCATGCACATGTTCTTTATTTTATATTGTTATATATAAATATCGACTTTTAGATTTACAATTATATTTTTTACTTAATATTAAAAAATATGTTAACAATATTTATATATTTATTTTTTTGAGCTAGAAAAAATAATTCCGCTCATATGAGTCAGATAGACAAGTGAAGATTTTTTTTTTCATTACATTTATTGACATGTATTGTGTATTATTTATTTAATTAAATTCATGGATATGCATGGAGGTTTTGATTTGTCATTAATTTTTTTTATAAAAAGTATGTTAAGAGCTTTATATGTTTTTTTTATATAAAATAAAATCTATCTGCCCATTAACGCAATGACAAAGTTCAGGCAAATAGCCATTTCTTGGTGAAAAGAGAGCTGTTTTTTTAGAACAATTCTAAGAACTTGAAACTAGCGCCGTATGTATAAATTTAAGTCCATCAAGCCGTACAAAAAAATTCATGAGATGGATCATGTGAATTGATTAGTTCTTAAGTGGCCAGGCGATGTCGGTAATTGGTTAGGGCTACTGACAATTTTTAAATAAGCAAAATAAGTGCATATCATCACGGGCCAACGAACCACCGTAAGATCCTCTTCTTACCTTTTTGTTTTTTCTTTCGTTTCCTGTACCCACCTGTTTCCCACAACTAAACCCGTCCACCCCTGGATTTGAGTAACCACACAACTAATCATTTCCACTGTCCGGACAACTTACGATGTAGGGAGGAAAAACCTTACGTGGTAGACTAGGTCTACGCAATTTATGGGTGACCCACACCATTGCGCTGAAATTGTCAAATGATGATATCTCAAATCAATCCATTAAATGTAAATTGGTGGTGTAAATTACAGAAAATCTATCTTGGAGTCCTTGGAAGTATTTTTATTTTTATTTTTTAAAAATTATTTTTAATAGTAATATATTAAAATAAAAAAATTAATTGAAAAATAAAAATTAACAAACAAACGGGAGCTTCATCCCTATCGCAAGAGTTATAATGCTCTCTCTCTCTCTGACAACCCTCCGATTTATTCACACGTGCCCACTTGTAAAAGAGCGGCGGCAATATAACAGAGAGACAGCTTTTTCGCATCACCACACGGGAATACCGTACATCTATTAAAAAAACCACTGTATTTTTGACGCATTAAAACTAGTAATGCTACTATAATTTCCTGTTAATTAACCTTTTTTTATTTACTCACCATGATTAATCTCCATAACTTATTGAATATCATACAAACCTAGTAAGTATATAAAACATCACAACCTAGTAAATATATAAAACATCACAGAAATAATAGACATACACATCAATATTTGAATCCGGATACATTGAAAGAATATAAATCCTTTCACCACCAGGTTAAGATCATTGTTGCCCTATTAATTGGATTAATGAAATCAAGTGGACTCTCCAATTGGGACCCACTTAGAAACAAAAAAATAGCCAACGGTAAAATGTTGTGTTCAACTTGCCACGCGGGCCCTTTAGAGAACGGGGACCCGTCCGTACAAAAGCACCCATATTTAGAATACCACTTCTCATGATCTTTGTTTCTCTACATTTTATCGCGGGGCTAGCCAGAATATCCCCTGCCCACAAAAATAGATCAAACCCTGGTTCTCGCAAAAGATGTATTTTTCTTTAACCCTTGAATTAAAACACGGGGAACCCCAACTTGTAGGGTGGTCGTCGTATAGATAAATGAGCGCCTAGATGAAAAGTTAAGAATAAAAAAAATATTAATTTGAATTTTCAATGCGACACACCCATGCAAAGCAAAATATCAATACCCCTGTAAAAATAATATTTTTATATATTTTCTTACAGGAAATTATTAATTTTAATAAAAAAATTACTAGTTTTTTTCTATTTTTTTCTAAATCTATATATTTTTTAGTTTGTTTTTATAGGATTATACTAATTTTTTTTACTTGTGTCATAAGTTTAATATATTCATTCCAATTAACTTAAATTATTGTTAATTTTATTTTTTAATATGAGATTGATTAAGAATTATTCTGATTATTTTTTAAATTTAATAAATTCATCGGGTGTATTAAGTTGTGAACATGAATGTGTATCAAATATATTAAAATATAATTAATTTTTTTAAATAATGTTTTATAGTGCGTATAAGGGCAAAAAAAAATAATCTATATTTATACTGTCAAAAAAAAATCATATTAACAATACGTTGTCCATTCTAAATAAAATCTTCCAGCGGAGGTGCTATGAGCTGAGGTAAACAAACAAACAAGAGGAAACCCACTTGGTGGCAGAAAATGTCAAGTGTTGGTTGGGCAAATTGATGGAATGATGATATTAACGGAGGAGGTTTTTGATTGGAGAGATACTGTGGTGAACCTAGCCAATATGACAAACCAAGGTTGGAAGAGAAGGAATCAAACCAAGCAACGCATGAAATGATCCCCCCCTCCTGGGAGTTTCTTGTTGGGCGAGCCTCTGTCCTTCGTGTCTATCCATTCCCTTACCCTTGGTAACTACGAGAAATAGCAGCAGCAGCATTGAGCTTCCAAGGCCCACTAGCACACCGAGCGAACCGAAACGAACTCTATCTCTATCTCGTTCTCAATGTGTATCTAGAATCCAACTGGCGTGATAAAAACAACAAGAAATAATAGACAAGATTTTTTTGATGGAATGCAAGTAGCAGTCGGGTGATTATCAGATAAGATATAAGCTAACGCTATGACCTGGTACGTGTAAAAACAACATCGATAGGGAGAAAGAGGAGACCATGCTCGGGGGTCAGCAGTAGCAGCGAAGCTCAGGGGGAATGAACTCGACTAAAAACACGGTCCCCAGTCATGTGAACCCCATCAACTGGTTGGCATGGGTCCCACTCTACATTATACGCAGCCCGCAACACGCACATACTTGGTCATGACCCTAAACCTAAAGCTCCTCTAGCATGAATGAATCTTCCTCGTGACTTACCACCATCTTGGGTTGACCCAACTCCCCCCACCCCTATCTTCCTAAACTACACCCGCCCACACCCACCCCACCCTAATTTCTTTAACTCATAAAATAAAAGTAATAAACTATTAACTAGCCAACCCACTCCTCTATCATCTCTATATATATAATCTCTAATCCTCCTACACAACCCAATTCGTGCCTCTCTCTGTAGTCAACAAAAACACCTCATCTCTCTCTCTCTCCTTTTCCTTCTCTCTTACTCCTCCCTCTTTTAGAACAACTACAACAACAACAAGGAAAAAAATGGATGGAAGCTGCATAGATGAAAGCACAACTAGTAGTACTGATAACTCCATATCCATTACACCAACCTCCCTCCCTCCCTTCCCACCAACTGCTACCACTACAAAATCACCACCTGAGTCACTTTGCCGTGTTGGGAGCGGCAATAGTAGTGTTATTCTTGATTCGGAATCAGGTGTCGAAGCTGAATCGAGAAAACTCCCTTCTTCTAAATACAAAGGTGTTGTACCCCAACCAAATGGTCGCTGGGGTGCACAGATTTACGAGAAGCACCAGCGTGTGTGGCTCGGGACGTTCAATGAAGAAAACGAAGCAGCAAGAGCCTATGATATTGCTGCTCGGAGATTCCGTGGAAGGGATGCCGTGACAAACTTCAAGCAAGTTAACGAGACCGAAGATGATGAAATAGAGGCTGCTTTCCTGAACGCTCATTCGAAAGCTGAAATCGTTGACATGTTGAGGAAACACACGTACAGCGATGAGCTAGTGCAAAGCAAAAGGAACCACAGGAGTAACAATGGGGTAAATGGGAAGCAATACAAGAATACAGCAAACTACGAGAATAATAGTTATGATCATGGTTGTGGTCGGGTGTTGAAAGCGCGTGAACAGCTTTTTGAGAAAGCTGTGACTCCGAGTGATGTTGGGAAATTGAATCGGCTTGTGATACCAAAACAACATGCGGAAAAGCATTTTCCTTTGCAAAGTACATCAAGCAATAGTACTAAAGGTGTATTGCTTAACTTGGAAGATGTGAGCGGCAAAGTGTGGAGGTTTCGTTATTCTTATTGGAATAGTAGCCAAAGTTATGTTTTGACAAAAGGGTGGAGCCGATTTGTTAAAGAAAAGAACTTGAAAGCTGGTGACATTGTTTGCTTTCAAAGATCAACTGGACCTGATAAGCAGCTTTACATTGATTGGAAAGCTAGAAGCGGGTCCAACCAGGTCCAACCGGTTCAGATGGTGAGGTTGTTCGGGGTTAACATTTTTAATGTACCTGGGATGGAAAATGGGTGTGATGGGAAGAGATCAATGAGGGATATGGAGCTTTTGTCAATAGATCATCAGTATAGTAAGAAACAAAGGATCGTTGGAGCCTTGTAACATTTTGTAATTTCGTTTTTAGTTTCTTGGTTTTACTTTGTGTTTTTCTCTTCTTGGCATTTTGTGAATTTTAGGAAGGCTAGGGGGAGAAAGGGGGGGGGGGTCAGGAGCCGCTGCCGCTGCAAGTTGCAAAAGGCTAATTGTATATTATATTATAATTACAAGACAAAAGGCTGAATAAAGCTTGAAATTAGGCACAGCAAAGTTTTAAAGAAGGAAGTTTAGAAATGGATAACTGTAAATCTGTTTCTGTTCACATTGCCTTATATATATATATACGGGCTTCATGAGACATGAGAGAGAGAACTGGTGTGGATATCACCTTTATCCTCAAAAAATCTCAGGCTAGTTGGCTGAGTATCATTGTCACATCTTGTCGAGATTAAAAAGTGTTCCGCTTCACCCCTAATCTCATTACATGTTCACACACGCTTCTAGCCTGCCTTTGAGGCACGAAAAAATGACGGAGATTTGCGGAACAAGTAGAAGACAACTCATCTTTGATTTGCCAGGAAAGGCAACTAAGCTGGCGAGCGCGGCAAAACCTTTTACTTGTGAAACATATGCTTTTCTGGAAGCATTGCGGAGATTCTGAGGGTGATGTTTTATTTTGTTTCAAACATGATTGCAGCTATTTCAATTTCTTTGAGCCTGCTTTGTGTAGTATCCTATATTATGATTTCTTGAAGTGTTTTTGAAGAAATTCGAAAACATTGATTTTGATTTTCCCCCCTCTTAATAATGACAAATAAAAAAAAAATGTCATGAGTCAAAACTCTGAGAACCATGTAGCTCAAAATTCTGGCTCCCAATTTCAGAAAACGCTAGTCTGATTAATATATAAAAGATCTGATCATAAATATTTGACTGGATGAAATTCATTGCAGTTGGGTATTTTAAAAATCAAATATAGTTAAACTAGTTTGATTTGTAGTCTATTTAAAAATAAAAGTGTGATGGAAATTGTTTTCTAAGATATGTTTTAATTATAAATACATTAAAATAATATATTTTATTTTTTATTTTTGACATTATCCTATTAAAGTAATAATAAAACACTAAAAGTATCTATTTAAATAAAAAACTCAACTTCAAAAAAATAGCTATACCATCGCAAAGTAAAATCACTTAAAAGTATTTTGAGGATACAATAATGGTTGTTTTTTAAAATACTTTTTATAATAAAATATATTAAAATAATATTTTTTATTTTTTAAAAATAATTTTAACGTAAGCATGTTAAATTATCTGAAAATATTAAAAATATATTAATTTAAAATAAAAAATTCATTTTTTAAAAAAACACAATTACAAAGCATTCTAAATGAAAAATTAACACAGCTCTTGTTTTGTACACGCTCGGGAAATCATATATTCATGACAAGGACAGGAGTTATTGAGAAGGTGCTCCTAATGGATTGCAACGCATTTTTTATAACCCAGATTCATGATCTAAAAAGGCCAGCAGTATTGGGATTATTGTGCATGGTCTGTACATTCAAGATCTCCCCTCTCACCAGGCGGACATAGGGTGTGGCATTAGGCAGAATTAGGGTGACAAATTGAGTGTATAATTCCTTTCAGATCCCAACCTTTACCCTGATTTTGGCAAATTAATATTTGTTCGAAGATGGCAGCTTAAACACCTCAATATTGGCCCAGCCCATTGATTTGTTAAGGTCTCTGTAATTAAAGAAGAGCTTTGACATTGCTAATGTGTTGCAAAATGTCAAATCATGAGTAATGTCGACAATAATATTGTAGTCAAAGCTGGGATTTTTAAAAGAAATAAATGGGATACGTACTTTTATGCAAAACAACCTCTGAACCACGCAAGATCATTGACATTTCCATAACTTAATTAAGAATTTCAAAGATAATAGTCAGATTTGATTCCAAGTCTTCTTACAGCTAAAGATCATGCTAATCTGCCTGCAGTTTCCTCTGGCAGGATTAGTATTTTCCTGCCGTTTTCTTCCCACGTTCCGGAAATATGTGATTCAGCTGATTTCTTGCAAGCTCATGAATCTCAAATCAATAAATCCGCAACTAGCTAGCTCCACAAATTTATATAACATCATGAGGAAAACTGAACCAAGGGTTGCTCTTCTTTTTTCACGGATTAACATGGAACCGGAGCAATTACCAAACCCAATTAAAATTAATCTAGAAATAAGACTTCAACTTAGGAATATACATATATTTCTCTATTCTGGATCTCCAGCGCGTATTCTTAGAGGCTCCCCCTTACCACTTGCACTGAGGTTAACATGGAACCGCAGCAATTACCAAACCCAATTAAAATTAATCTAGAAATAAGACTTGAAGTTAAGGAATATATATGTATATATATTTATTTATTTCTCTATTCTGAATCTCCAGTACGTATCCTTAGAGGCTCCTCCTTACCACTTGCACTGAGGTTAATTTTGGTGGCTTCACGAAGGAAATCAACTTTAGAAAAGTGGCATTCAACCATGCTGGATATTAGCGGCAACCATAGTTTTCCTCCCATACCTGACGGATTCGTTTTTCTTCTTCGACTTTTCTTTCAGATATGGACATGGAAAGCCAAACATTCGTGACTGTCTTGTCATCATTAAATGTAGTTGAAAAATTCAAATTCTTTTTGGCTAATTTACCCATGGTTGTTGAAATATGTCTCCAAAAATAATCTTGCCATAATTGACTGGGAATCTCAAAGATTTTAGTCTCGGAATTGTTGGTTTTTTTTGGCACGTAGCTGCACTCATTAATTTCTACAATCAATCCCAAGACTTTGTCTGAAGAGGCCAACGAAAGTTGAGACATGGACTTTGTCTACAAACATAAATGACAAGTCTCATTTTCTACACTTGCGTTTCTATCATAGCATAGAAATCACTCGAGAAATCTCTTTTATATCATGCCCGAACAATTAAAAAATACATATTTCTGCTCTTGTTGGCCTGACTAGTGCTGTTAGTGAAGTAAACTGCAAAAATCTTGCACCAACACAAGAGAGAGAAGAAAACTCAATGAAACTACACTTGTCATCTTGTATCGAATGCTACTGGGTGGAATTTCTTTGCATTTGCTATTGACACATTTTCATTCAAAAAAATGGGAAAGGAAGGTCCTAAGGGAGTTAAGACTTAAGAATCTTGGTTGAAGGTATCGGATTCAAAGTCTGCAACCTTGAACTTCAATCCAGCAATTCAGAGGCAGGAGACGAAAGTAAAGTTGACCTCGTGATGAACAACAACAACAACAAAAAAAAAAACAAAAACTATCTAAATGCAGCCACACCTGGGCTTCAACCCATTATCTATAACTTGGCCAGATTAGCTCTCAGATTTTCATGGTTGAAGGTATCCAAATATCGCACATATGGGCCCAATAACAAAAGACCCAAAACTGGTTCAGACCATATCAAAATGGCTTAAAAGACCAACCATTTGACCCATTAACCCATAACCCAGCTCCACCATCCCTCCCTTCCAGGTTTGTCTTGATTTCTCTCTCCACGCTCTCTGTCCGCTGTAGAGAGAATGGGTTTTGCTGCTACTCTCTTTCCCTCTTCCTTCTCTGCAACTTTCCTCCTCCTCATCATCATCATGGTCAAATCCAACTCTTTTCAGGGTGGGGGGGCGCTTTCCTTTTCTCCCCCAACTGGTAAAATTCTCAGACTTAGATTCATTTGTTCTAAGTTCACTCTGCAAAGATGTACTCCTTCTAAATACCTCTTCAAATCACTAAATCCAGGAAAAAGAGCACAAAATCTCAGACGAATCGTCGTGTTCTCAAAGTGAGTTTCACCTCTAGAAGAGGCCATGAGAACCAGGAGGTACACCATTTAGAATTTGAAGTGTTAACTGTGTTATGATTATTTGCTTGCTTCTTGATTGGTTTTGCTGTGTTTTATTTAATTTCCGTAGAGAACAAGAGCTTCAAAAGACGACTAAGTTTAGAAAAAGGCCACCATTGAGGTGGGGAAGCGTATCGCCACGGTTGTCAGTGCCTGTTGATATTCCAAAGCCTCCATCAACTGAGTTGCCAGAGATTTCAAGTGAGCTTCAGATTCATGACTCTGAATGGATTGTTAAAATGAGGGCTGCTCACGTTTTTGGAGAATGCTGGTAAATTTAAGACTATATACAAGACGACTTGTCTGGTACTGTTTAAGTCTATGGTCTATGTCTTGTTATTTAGTTATACAATGTTAAATAGATTCACGTGGGATGGGATCCATTTTTAATGCTAGTGAACATTTTCTATGATGCAAGGCTAGAGTTTTTTAGGTTTGTCGTCACTATGCTTGCATGGTGAATTTTGGTGTTAGATCAAAATGTCCCATTTCTTACTGTATTTAGAATTTTAGTTGATTTTTCTGACTTCTAAATTTAATCGATTAGCATTTCTGATGCATTGTGTCGGCTGCAGGGTGTTTCCAGTTTTCATATGCTTGTCACGCTGGACGAATCATTTTCTGGAAAGCAAATTTCTATCCATCAATTCATAATAACAAATTTCTTCAACTGTCATGGAACAGTCAAAGCGTTTCCTTGAATGGTGTGGCCAGTTGTCAATTGACTTGTTTTCTAGGTGTTATGAATGAGCATGTTTAGATGGAAATTTACGCATGACTTTATGCCTGCTCAGCAATGAAAACACTTTTGCAACTCTGATCTACAGTTTCCAAATTTAACTTCTGGGAAGAAATGTACTCATACAGGCTTTTAAGAAGTACGATTCCGATCCTCGGATAACATAGTGTAGTTATCTTATTTAGGGCAGGCATGTATTTTAATCTTTCCACTTGCTCTCCCTTGAACACTTTCGAAGTTTTGTTGTTCCTGTGAACATAAATTCTCTAACTTCCATGCATTGAAATGGATTGTTCTCTTGCTTTTATGCTCTTAAGGTATAATAGAACTGGAACAGGGAAATAAAGCTCTCATTTTCCCCTGACATTTCTTTAAGAAATGGTTCCTTTTTTATATAATTTTGGAGGATTTTATTTATTTTTATCATAGTAGGTGTGTGTGTGTGTGTGTTATCTTTTCGGTCTGTTTATTCTTAGTGATACCAGAGATTTGTAAGAGTCTATGGTTTTGATATGGCCTTTACTTGTTTGTACATCTCTATCAGCCATCAGTTACAATGAACGAGATTCGACAAAGCAGTGTGCCCAATGATCATCGATGCTGGTGATACTGGTGCTTATCCTTCACCTCTTGGTTATGGAGGATTCCAAAAGAGACTGTACATATCAGTTAATGAGTGCATGTGCCATAGAATACCCAACTCCCGTCAGCTGCAGGTCTGTTTGTTGCTGCTTGTATGACACGCATGTAGATCGTTGCCAAATAATTGTCTCTGTGCAGGATGATGAAATGATAAACATTACATTGATGTGACTGTCTTCTTAAATGCAGGTTCCTGATTCATCATTTTAGAACTTAAATGTAAGTTCCTGGTTCATTATTTTATCATCAATGAGGTTGGTTCTTTATCATGGAGACACTTCAAAAACATTTCTGTGGGAATGTCAGCGATGGAGTTAAGCGTCTCGTGAAGATAAATTATATTTTGTAAAGGTAAGAATATCACCTATTTCTCTTTGTTGATAGCTTTGCAAATTGTGATTATGGTTATTTGACTATTTTATTAAGTCTTTAAAGTTGGACATTGGCAACTGATTCTTGCTTTGCCATTTCTGTCAAAGAAGTTTGCACATCCCTTTATGGAGATGCTATACTAGATGTATCTTTTTTTTTTCCTTCCTGTTTTGCATTCGCTGGAAATGTTATTCAGGCATCATTTATACCTCTTGCTGCAGGTGACTGAGGAATTTTTGGAAAGAGGGATAGCTGTTTGCAAAGATGGTGCCAGTTTCAAGAAAATTGGAAAGAGAATTAGGTATTATTTATCCTTTTCTTGTTTTTCTTGGATTCAGAAGAGAACAATTTTATTCTGGCTGTGGTACCACATCAGAGTCATGGTGGGATGTTCATTCTCAGAGTTTGATACTCAAATAAAACAGGAATACCTAAATCTACTTTTCTTCAGATCGGATGGTTTGTTACCGAGTGTTATGGTTGGGTTCAGATTGATGAACTGTAATGGGTTTATTCGGATAGGAGATGGAAGCTGCATGGAGATCTATGAAAAACTCAAAAGTTGTGAAGTTACTGGCTGATCAATTTCATTCATCAATGCTATTTTTATCAATCATTCATGGTATAACAACAGATTTTGCGTAGATGTTTTTGCTAAAATATCACCTTAACTTAACTTATTTGTGACCAATCCCATAGGTGGTTAGGATAAAAAATTTGTTCTTGTATATTTTGTTATTTCATGGTGGCTGAAACCTTTTATAACACAATGCTTGGATTATTGTCTCAGCGAGCATGCTGAAACATATGGTTTAGGCGTCGTGGAGCATTTCGTCGGGCATGGTGTGGGGACTGTTTTATTCTGAACCATTAATTTTACACAATCGTAAGTATCTCTTGACAACATCATCTTATTGTTTTACTCTTCTTCTTTTTTTCATTTGTTTTAAGTTCCAAGGAGTTAAAGACGGAACTTTTTTGTATACGGTTCAGTATTTACCTCTGCACTGTGCATTGAACCAATAACTCAAGAGGCTAGTCATGGGCAGCAGCAGCAGTCTATCATTAACAAAGCCTCGATCTGAACTATTTGGGTCCATTATTTTTTAGGAGCCGGTTCTGGACTCATTTCTGTCAGCTCTATTACTGGTTGGAGATCAAGCTACAAACTCAAATGAATTCAACAAAGCCTCGATCTGAACTATTTGGATCCATTATTCTCCCTTTTTTGTTTCGTTTTCCCTATTGTTAATCCAATTGAATCTTTCTAATGTTTTTAAAAAATTCATTGACCTATTATTTATTATTCAAGGATTTACAGATGGAATCCTCGAAATGAATAATTCACAGATGAACTGAATTTCCCGGCTGCAAAGCTTCCACCTAGTTTAGTTGATGATTTTTTTCGTATGCTGTTGAATTTTCATCGTAAGAGATCCCCTAAATCTAGTCTAATTGTCTGACAGGCAATGACGGACCTGGTGCCATGGTTGAAGGTGAAACATTTGCCAATGGTGAGTTCATATTCTGGAGTTGCCTGGCTTTATTTGACAACTCTATACTGTAATCATTGCTTTAGTTTTGAGTCCTTGCTCTCCTCCTTCGATCTCTCTTGATTCTTCCATCGAAGCAGGTCCTTTATCATCATTCTCCTATAATAAAAAAAGAAAAGGGTAGGCGATGACTCATTTAACCTTCTTTTTAATTGAAAACATCTAATAAACACCGCTGGATCTTAAAAAACTCATTTGTAGTATTGAATAACCATTTTATTAGCTAAAACTGAATAATCAATTCAATTAAAAAAAATTGATGACTGATATATTTTTTTCAACAAGATGAAGGGAAAAAAACTAAGCAAAATTCATCAATACCAAGAACAAATGAGTTTTATTATTGTAAAGTGGTTGTTTGTCAACTCTCTTTTATTACTTTCTTCCTTATTTTTTTTTATTTATACGTAGAGACTAAAATATGAAGAAAATAAGACTAAAAAAAATAAAAAATAATTCTGATTTATTTATTTTTTTGTGTTAAGATGATTAGTGTTTGGTAAGTTAAGGTGATAGCGAGTACCTACAAAAAATCTTATTTACCAGACATGAAAACTTTTAGATGTTTAAATAAATGTTTTAAAAAAAAGATAGGACAACAATAATTTAGAAAAAAATACTTTGAAAATATATATGTAGTGAAGAATAAAGATTTTGACCTCTTTATCTGGGTGTTTTAGGAGGTGTTTATAGCCTTTAAATCTTGTCGTTTTTGCTAGAGTGGAGGATTAGAGAGTCATTTCTTTATAATAATATTAATAAATAATAAATATATCTTATATAATATTAAATAAGGGATAAATATTCATTACATAATATTAATAAGGAATAAATATTTCATACATAATATTAATAGCAATGAAAATATAATAGGTTTATAAAAGATTTTTATACATCTAAAAGTATAAGGAGATGAATATCCTTAACATTAATATTTTAAGTTAAAAGTTATAAAAATAAATAAATAAATTCATATAACCTAATACGAGGTCTATAATAATTGCAAAACTCATATCCATTTGAGCCTAGTAAGATGTCAAGCCCTAATTGCAAAACTCATATCCATTTGAGCTTAGTAAGATGTCAAGCCCATGAGTGGTAGGCTTGACACCTCGTTAGATTCATGTTTCCTTGTGCTTATATAACTGTACTAAAAAACATTATTAAACTCATGTTTGCTTGTGCTTAGTATATATGTGAATCCAAGAATGTTGAATCTAGTAGCTTCTTAGTATATATGTGAATCCAAGAATGTTGAATCTAGTAGCTTATTAGATTCATATTTGTTTGGGCTTAGCATGTAGATAAATTTAAAAACATTAAATTTGATAACTTGCGAATCTTATATGTATTTGAGCTGTCCTCTTAACTATGCCCAATAATATTGAATCTCGAAGCAAGCTATACCTATAAGATATTTAGTATAGATGTAAATCTCATCCATGATTACTTGAATTTAAAAAAAAAAACTTGAGCACAATTATTTTTAAAAATATATTGTTATATAAAAATTACATCTATTAATTAAAAAGTGATCATTTAAAAGATGATCTTGAAAAATTAAATGGCAGGAAAATAAAATGTTCCTGATACAAATGATATAAAAGAAAAAAAAAAAAAGGAAAGAGAGATTCCTACGACGTTGAGAAGATAAAACCCAACTGTAGTATTAAAAAAAAAAAAACAGAATAAAAAACATAAAACCCAACAGTAGTATCCTATGAGACGTTGAGAACGGTTCTCAAAATGCTGTCTATAGATAGATGATTTCATAAAGATCATTTTTTACGATAGATACATTTTTTACTCAGTAAAACTTTCCTAGGAAGATACACGGATAGATGCAACCAAATTAGTGCTCGGGTTCACCTCGGCCGATCGGCATCTCAGCTAAGCTATATATGTTTTACCACCCGTATGACACCCATAGCTGGGTTGAAGCAGGGCTACATCGATCTGTCCATCACATGCAACTATATATATATATATATATAGAAAGAGAGAGAGAGCCTGGTAGCCTGCAATTATGTAAAGTATATTCCGAATTGAATCATTTAAATACAAACCAATATGTAGTCTAAATTTACCTAGCATGATATGTCATGTCATGTTGTTCGGATTTAAGGAAAGTTCAGTCTTTACAGAAAGGCTAATCAGTAAAAACTACCTATTTTCTGTGTAAAAAAAAAACAAACAAACCTGGTCTCTAACCTTATCTCTGAAGTCTGATTTTTGTCCCCAGCCTTTTCTTGGTCGAAATGTCAACCAATGGATATGTTAAAAGTTTTATCCAACGCGACTTGCATGTGTCCCAAGGATTCCCAGGGCCTGCGGTCGCAGTTGATTTAAAAAAAAAAAAAACTTAAAGAAAAGAAAACAATCCAATCGCAAATTCACCATCGAAACTACCATCGTTGTAGGAAACTTCGCTCTCACCTACACTATAATTGAAGACAAGTACCTCAAGCCTTATTGCTCAAAGTTCAGCTTTCAATGAATTGGATACGTTTTTTAATACCTGAAACCAGAATGATATGGCCACATCCATGCATTAATTGCTATTATGTAATGTCAGGATCTCTTGAAAATATTATTTAATAGATATTCATAACATTGAGTTTGTTTGATATGTATTGCAGATAATTCTCCTGGGGATGCTCGTGTTCTACTGTCTTTCAGTCAAGCCTGTATTGCTATGATGATTCCTGGATCATGGGTTTTACCGGCTTGCGAGACGGTCTCAGCAATTTAGTCACTGTTACTGTATTGAAGTGAGTTTTCGTGCGTCCAAGGGAGTATGACTTCGGGTGACTCCAATTTCTTTTTTTATTAATGGGATTTTCTTAAGGCTGTTGTCAGGGTTTGGTTTTCCTATAGCTCCGTAGCCAATTTCTTCATTGGCTTTCTCTTGATTATTAATGGTGTCTGTAATCTGCTCTTTCTAATTCATTTTGATAAATATGGATTGTATTCATGCAAAAAATCTATAAAGTGGACGTTACATGTGGAGTGATGGACACAAAAGAGATTTACTCATGTATTGTTAGAGTTAATATAAAATTCCTCTGAGCCTCCTTCCAAAGCTTAAGTTTTTTTATTGAGATTATTTTTTACTTCCAATTTAAGTTTAATGGTGCGTTTATAAAAATTTTAAGCTCAAAAGATTTATATTTAAATAAGTGTTAAAGTTGATATAAAATCATTTTTAAATCTTTTGCTCATGTGATTACTTAAATTTTAAAGTTTTTTTTTGACATATATATATATATATATAAATGCAGATTAATGTTTTTTTTTTCATCTATACTTAATAGTTTGGTCTATGATATTTTATTGACATGGTATTTATCTATTTTAATCTATAGAAACTATGCAATGCATGGATCGATGTAGACTTTACCGTAAAAAAAAGAGATAATATGTATAAATCGAAGAAGAAGAATTAAAATGAGGGTCGTTATTTCTTATAAATATGTGTCATGCGTGTTCATATTTTTGTTAAGATATGGAGGGAACCTTGCTGTCAATTGATGAGGAGTTATATTTCGTTTAAAAAAAGTGCAGTGACCAAAATCAAATTATAAACAGTCTAGTATCTTTACAGGATGTTTGATAATATATATATATATATATATATATATATTGATTTTTAAAGTATCTTTTTAATGTATTAAAATAATATTTTTAAAAAATATTAATTTAAAAACATTCAAAGAGAATATACATACACACATAATAACCCATGCATGCATGGATGTAAGATTTGAGACAAAACATAAGGGAATAATTAAAATATAAAGAAAGGGATAACAAGTCCAGACAAAAAAAACTGATTATGATGAATAGTGCAAAAAGCCTAGGCAGCTAGGGCATGCATGGACACATTATTAGGGTTAAAAGCGGCAAGAACAGAGGCCTGAAAAATGCGTCGTGGTGATCTGTTTGTAGTTCATCTGAAAAGGAAAAAAGGTACCTCTTCGGGTGAAACCCCAAAAACAGCAAAACTCAGTGGTCCCTCGTTACTCTCTCTCTCTCAGTCTCTCTCACTGACAAAAGAGGCTCGATCAAAGTGTTTGTAGTGGTAGTCGAAGCTCGGAGGGACTGAACCCATATGGGATATCACTCTCTTTCTCTCTGCGTTGTATGAATATGTGACAGAGAAGAGAAAGAGAGGGTACGCAATATCTGTGGCAAATGCCAAGCTGTGAATAGTAGAATATGTGACTACTGTAGATGTCTGCATGTCTGCTCTTATCTGCACTCACCACTGAATTTACTCACTTGACTACCTTTGATGATTCTGGCCAGACCACGACTGATGACCTCTCTCTCTCTCTCTCTCTCTCTATTTTATTCGCATGAAAAAAGTTGAAAAAAAAGGGTTCCTTAATAAGACAATCGAGCTAACGCTTTTAACATTAAATGCTGCCTACCTAGCTTTCACTGTACTGTTTGTCCTCATCCTCTCTCTCTCTCTCCCACACTTGCTCTCCCACGGATGAGCAATACACTAAAATAGTCATGACTGGCAAATTATGGAAATTCTTACCAAAAAAAAAAACCTCCAAATAATTCTAGATATATATAGACCTTCACTGTCAGCTAATCTACTATTATCATAGTGTTAATCTTCCATATTATTAATATCGTCCTCTTGATCTTCTTCTTCATCAATATCATGACACATGTCCACGGTGTGCGCAGCATGGCCATCACCAAAAGCACGCACATGGTCTTTAAGGGACCTCTTATGCTTAAAATCAGAACCGCATATGCAGAACCAAAGCTTACCACAATTCTTCTCATGTGTCCTCCAGTCACCTCTAACTGCAAAAGGTTTGCCACATTTTCGGCATCCAAATGGTTTTGCACCATGCTTTCTTTTGTAATGTGTTTGTAGAGTCTTGAAGTCCTTCAACGGCCTTGATCTTGGGTGCTCTATGTTGTTCTTGCATCCTTCAGCGCAGCAATAACATGGCAGTCTTAGCGCAGAAGAAGCTTGTTTTGGTCCTTTTAGTGAATCGGGTCCCTTTCGATATTGTGATCCATGCCCCCACATATGCATCTGATATATTACAATGCAAATTAAGTAGTAGAAATGAAGCAAAATGAGAACAAAATGCAATCATAAAATAAAATAAAAATTGACCCAACAAAACAGAAAAAGAAATTGCAACAGGAGGAAGGTATAATGTATATTTATAGCTACATATACCTATATACGCAAGCATGTGATACTAAATCAATAAATGAGAAACATGTCAACATATCATAACGAATTAAACCTGCATGTTGTTGTATCTATTGAATGTTTTATTGCAGACAGAGCAAGTGAACTGTGTCGGGCCGACAAGGATTTGAGCTGGGGAAGGAATCCAGTACTGTCCTTCAACTAGAGAGCCAATGTGATTATCTGGGCGGTTGCTGGTCCTTGCTCCGGCTGTTGGAGGACCAATATGGAGAGCTATTGTTACACCACTTTCAAAATTACTAGGGTTTTCTTGAATATTCCTAGGATGGATTGAAGAACGGCGATGATTTGGGTGTCTAGTAATGTGTTGTTGTCCAGGAGGGCTAAGAGAAAGAAAGAGGGACTCCTCATCTCCTTGGTCCTCAGCTTCTATATAGGCACTTTCAATAGAGGATATGTAGGCGAAGGAGGGAGCTTGCATGGCGATATGATGGTTATTAGATGAGGGAGGGGGTGCGAGAGAGAGAGAGATTTTTGCTCTGTGTTGCGAGGATTAGCTGGAACAAGAAAGGCAAATATAGAAAGCAATGAGGTGGGTATTTTGGGTTTTTTATTCTGTCGATTTGCAAGGAACCGTTTTACTTCAAGGTTTTTATATGTGCTGAAAAAATTAGAAAAAGGGAATATTATAATAATTTTTTTATGTTACTCGATCTATAATTAATAATATTTCATTAGTTATTCATTTATATTTATTTTATAAAAAAGAAATAGAAGAAAGAAATTGAAAAAGAAATAAAAAATTACAAGTGTTCGATACATGCATGTGATACTGCACGATCTGATAATCTCAGAAGTAATGTTAGAGATAAATTTTTGGATAGATTTTAATATGGTCTCGTGAAGTTTATGTATTTCCTTATTTTATTTGAGATTTTTAGTTTGTTTTAATTAGTTCAGTCAAACTTTCAATATTATTCTAACTTTTCTCTCCACTCTGTTTTTCTCAATTCCTTTAATAATAGGAGGCATGTAGAATTCAATTTCATTCATCAAGTTCGTAGAATATCTTAATTTTATTTGTTTTTATCTTAAAACCAAAAATTAAACTCGATTAAGAAAAGGTGAAGATTTGGCATATGAAAAGTGCAGTCATCACATTTAGGAAACACCATAACCAACGAAGAACAGATCACAAATTACCACGTAATTTGGCAAACAAATTATAGTAATAGTTTAAGATCCAGCGAAAGATTACCCCGCTTGTAAGGTGCAACTGTGCATTAACGAACAACTAAGAGAGAGAGAGAGAGAGAAGAGCGATCAGGAAAACACTGTGGACCTAGACTACTTTCACTGTGGATTTAAGCGACGTGTTTCCTAAAAATTTTGCTTAATCTTGCGATAAACTTGGCAAGGCTCTAGAGATGGGTAGTTGTTCTCTCCTTATTTGCAGTGACTGTGGTGCTGTTGGTCTCTTCTACAGCTAGTGGGTGTGTCATGATTATGCATTAAATGCACACCCATTTGCATGTCCTTTGCCTTCTACTGTGCGTTGGGAGGGTGGAAATTGTTTTTGGTTGGATTTGACGTTCTGTTTGTTCTGGCGAGATTCTTTGGTTTGCTGCTGCCTCTTCTCTCTTTTCCCTGCTCTGGTTTCGTTGCAATGTTGCCGGATAAGCCTCTGTTTCTTTTCTGGTTTAGTTGGCTTGGCTTATTAATCTCCTGTCTACATTGGTAGTTTCTATGCTTTTCATGTCAATTGTTTGTGTGGTTGATTGGGGGACTTGTGGTAGGAGGGTTTGATTGTTGTTTTCCTCTTTTTTGGGATTGGATCGGCATGGGTTTGCGATGGACCATATAACTCTTTTGTTTCTTAGGGGTTATACTCTTATAGATGACTATCGAGCCTCTCTATTTCTCTTCTTTCTATGTTCCGCGTTGGTCTACTATGGTGATTAATTTCTTACATTTCCAGTCTTCACTTTTGCATTGCTTTCACTGGCTTTTTTGTTTTGTTTGTTATTTGTTTCATTTTGGATTTGTTGATGCTTTGTTCTTTTATGATTTCATTCTCTCAGGGCTTTGGGTTTTGGCTTGGGAAGGATTGGTGGCCTTGGTTGGTTGTCTGTGAGGTTGTCCTCTCTAGGTTTGTTAGTTGCCTTTCTAGATTTATCCCGACTGTTTTTTCAGTCTCTTTTTGGTTTGTTACTTGCTATTCGGGTTGTGATTTTGCTTTGTTGACCTTCTTCGATTGCTTTTGATCTCTTCTGTTGCTTTTGATCTCTTTTTCTAAGCTTTGTTGTTGTTGTTGTCCTCTGTGTTGGTTTTAGCTTTGGAAAAAAAGTATCTTCATGTCAAATGTCAAGCATGTTTGTTTGCATTTGATCTTTTCTTGATTGTGTGTGGACATTGGTCAGAGCCTGTGTGCTTTTCATGTACAATAGAAGTGTTTGCTTTGCAGGTTTATGTTCTTATTGGGATTCCAAGCCTTATACCGTGTTGGGGGCTTTCTTCTGTGTTCTATTCTTGAGAGGCTCTAGATTAGATGCAATTGTTGATAGATAAACATTCCAAAATTTTGCCTTGAAATAAACACACCTTGGGATTTTGCAGAGCGTTCCAAGTTCTAGATGTTGCATGTGGAAGTTCTCTTTATCAAGACATTGAAAAATAGGTTTCAAGGAAGTGTGTGAAATCCCAAAGAGTGAAGCACATTAATCATGATATAATTTTATAATGGACATAGACATGTGGTGAAGGTGGTGGAAAACACTCCTTTGCATGATTGTTTCGGGGATTCTTTGGAAGAAAATAGTATGGAGATTTCGGTTAATAGTTATTTTTTCCAGGGGTTGAAGAGTTAGCACGAAGGTTCGTGCCTGTGGTGTACGCATCTGATGCATTGGTTGAAGGGTTTTACGATCCTGCTTATAATCCCGAAGAGGGTAAATTCAGAACGGGTCTTCAATTTGATCCAGAGCGAACGAGGCAAGATCACACCGATTAAGTTTGATTATCCAAGATACCCTAGGGCCCATTAGGTTTTTAACCCATTCTTTACTTATGATCTTTTACGATTGAATCTGGATTAAACAATGAATGATTGGTACGTCACTGGATTAAAATAAAACTATTATGGAGAAATTTGTGAAGGTTGTGATTGTCTATCGAAAGAAGCCTCTAAACTAGATCAAGCAATGAAGAAAATGAAAGTTATAGTTAGAAGTTTCTCATTTTCCAAAAACATTTACATTGCTGGCCGAGGAATGAATCCATCAAAAGAATGAGAACTGCAACCGGGAATGCCAATTGTTAATTATATCCATCTTCAGAGCAATATATGTGGACCAAGTGAATCCAAGCTCTAACTGAAGTTGGGAAAGGGAGCACCAAATGCGATGTGGGTTGAGATTAAACTTGCAAATCTTGTTCTGCTGGTGAATTGTGGTTTTTTGCTGTTCCTCTGCATCCATGAAGGGGGGGGGGGTATTTAGGCTTTCTCACTCCAGATGGTTTAACATGGATACCACAGGGACAGATCTTGCTGCCAGCATTCTTTTAACTTCCCAGTCTTTGATTTTGGCTGAGCTCGGGCGGAAACTTGGCGTTAAGAGTGCCTTTGTTTTGTGCATCTTCCATATATTGCTATGTGAGGAAAAGCAAGTGAAAATGGAGACCCAATCCAGGTGCAGAGAAGTTGTATTTAGAACGTCACCTGTAACCTTCTGCAAAACCATTCGAGCTACTGCTAATCGGTAACGTTTATTTGTTCTATTTCCTAATTCAATAATGCAAAATAAGCGTTTAACTTTCCTTTTTGAGTTATTTTTTGCAAAAACTTGAGACCAGTTGCATTCTTTGCTCCACCTTCAGTATGGATTGTGGACCAAGTGAATCCAGGTATCCATCTTTAGAGGCCACCGTAAAGGAAGCAATATTGCTCAAAAGATTGATAATGTGGCTTAAATATAAAGCCAGCCCTTCAGTTCTTGAGAGGCTAACTAAATTTTGTTGATGCAGTCTTTGTGGTGCTCTACTTCTTTCTCATGGCTCTCAGCTTCACCGCTTCCGTGGTTGAGGAATGGCAACAGATCGACGAGAACTTCCAGGAATTGTAGTCCTGAGCAGCCCATTTACAAGTAAAGCGCAGCATAATTTGGTGTGCAAGAACATCCATGGAAAAAATCTTAAAATCGTATTGGAGCCCACCAAAAGTTTTGATCCAAATCGCATCGTCGAAATTATTGGATCGTTTAGAACCCAAGACCCGCATCTTCAATGGTGTCCTGGATTTTGGAATTCACAGTTAATGACTTGGATTTTGTAATGAAAAATTCTGTCCGGGATCATTGAGAACCTTTAGCTAGGAAGGAGACACTTTAATAACGTGATTATTTGACGCTGTTATGTTTGAATGGCTAATTGAGATGTTTAAAATTATGATTGGTTTATTCCATAAATATACAACGTTGTGCAAATTAAAATAGTTTGAATGGCTAATTGAGATATTTAAAATTAATATGGTTGGTTTATCTCGTATATATGAATTGAGTTTATATAAATTTATATATATATTATTGTAGCAATGCTAATTCATCTGTTGTTTAGTTTGTTCTTTGGAACTCATTGTAGTAAAAGTTATGATGGTAATTATTTGTTCAAGAGGTTAAAGATAATAATACCATGCTTTTTTTCTCGAAATGGCATTGTGTATATGGTCTTAGAAAAAGATTATTAATTTTGATTTAAATACTTGGATTTGATGGTTAAGAAGATTTATTATTATTATTTCTCGTGTTCAAATTCCAAGATTTATTCTTCTAAATGCTCTCAAACAAAGTATAATGATGCCTCTTTAAATTTTTCTAAAAAGAATATTTATTTTTGGGGCGTGTTTGGGAACGAAGGAGACAGACAACCGGCAGAGGAGGAGAGGTATTGAAGATTTAAGATGCATTGAATAGCGTGCCAACACTATGCTGAGAACTCCTTCGTCTCTCTCTCTCTCCTGCAAAATGCTCGATTTCCGAGCTCCTGATCTTTTCACCAACTTCTCTCTGCCTTTTCTTCTGGGGTGCATAAACATTATATCTGTCCCTCTCCTTCTCCCAGCAAAAGTGACAGTGCATGATAATGATTTTCAGTACGTAGACGTGGAGCAATGTTAACTGTGGAACGGAAGGCGTGACTCTCTCTCCCTCGCCAGCCACCACTTTTGTCGTTTAAAGAGACATTGATCGAGACGTGGGGCAATACATGTTCAACGAGCAAATATTAGCTTGAAGGGCCAAAAATACAACTACATAAAAGTGCTTGATACCTATAAATGCATGTATTATAAATGACAAATATCAGGATGCGTGCGTAGGGGATTAAGAGAGAAGACTGTAGCTCAGTCATGGCCATGCTTTGTCGTATTTGGTGTGCTTGTAAAATAACTGTAGGAAAGATGCAAGTGAGATTGCCAAATATTCGTATTGTACGAGAGAGGAAAACTTGAAAAAAGGTCATGGAGCCGCCGTGAGCCTTCATAACCGCCCTCTTGACGAGTCGCTTGCACAGTGCTGCAGAGGTGACTCCCATCTCTGCCCCTCTCACTTCTCCTCTTTAATTGTAGCCTAAAGAATTTGGTCATGATTTGGTTTTTTCGCCTGACTTTGGTCTCCGAGAAGATTTGACAAGAATTAATTTTTGTGCGCGGTGCTAGTGTGTGGAATTAACAGGGTTTGGAAACCGCGCTGATTCTCGTTTAGAGCCCGGTTGTTTACACGCCATGACTGTATTTTAATTAAATCATAGATTTAAGTTATTTGATAAAAATAAAAATGGGATTTATTGTTCACGGTTTTCACAGTATTTTTATATGAAGAACATGGAACAAGAAAATAAATAATTCCTGTTTTTTATGCAATTTTTATACTAATTCCACTCTTAATTAAACAGCGCGAGCAGTAACAGTGTAACACGTTACACTGTTTATACTATATTGTTTCCAACAATGTAAAATAAAAAATAAAAATTATTTTTAATTTTTAACTGTATTTTATTTTAAAAACTAGTATTTAATATTATTCAATAATATTATATAAATTAAACAGGGATCAACGTAGCATTTACAGGATTTAATTGTAATTTCAATTTTATTTCTAATTATATTTACCTGATATTATTACGAGTTTAAGAAACCAATAAAGTTGTGGTTTTTATTAAATGTATTTCATATGTGATGGAATTATAAATAGTTTAATAAAATAACAAAGAATATTTTATATAATGTTTTATTTATTTCATGATATAATAACAATAGTTAAATTTATAATATTTAAATTAAAAACCATAAATATTAACATATATTTTTAAAAATTATTTTATAAACTCGGTTTCAAAAGTATTATCAATCAAACACATCAAATAATTTTTTATTCAATCTCAATTTAAATTATAGTTTTAACAAGATATATATAAATATCAAATTAACCTCAACCAAGAATATTTTTTATAAAATATTTTTTTTTCCAGATTATAACCATAATAGCTGTTATAATATCAAACATATATTTAATATGTACTTGTTTTAAATATTCTTATAAGAATATTTGTTAACCGAAGATATATGAAAATATATCATGTATGTTTAATTAATACATCTTCAGGTTTTTTTTATTAATTCTGGTGCATGAAAACTTTCTTAAAAAGCCTTGATATATTTTAAAAAATAATTTTAAAAATATTTATTTATTTATTGTTATGGGATGGCGTGGCGTGTCGATAAATAAAGAATGGAGATAAGAGCCCAACAAACTCAATGCCGGCAACATTAGGCATGCAAAAAGAACCTCAGCCCTGGAAGTGGACTCCCTTGTTATTTCTTTGAAAATACTACTACTCTGGCTCAAATTTTATTTTATTTTTTAATTTTTTTTTTCAATTTAAAAATAATTTTTTTTAAAAAATATTATTTTAATATATTTCTAAATAAAAAATATTTTAAACTGTTATCATAATTCCAAAAGAAGGTGGCCTCCTCCTTTAAAAGTCAAGGGAAAAAAAGGGCTTTTATGAACATGCTTGCGACCGGAAAATGATTATGGGCTTTTCAGAAGGACTAGGTACCAAAGGGCCCAATGCATCGCGCATCCCTTCAAGAGGTGGGCTCCCAAATCTTGTATTTGCAGAGATCTGAGGCCTTTCGATGAGCAATCAGTGTCGTTCCATGACTTGGAATCGGGTAATGATTAATTGTTAATTTACTCACCAAACTTGGACCGACAACGAGAAGACAGCTTACCCTCCACAACAAAAGGTAAAAGGGCTGCGTTAGAGATTTAGAGATAATTATAACAACATAATTATCAGTGTTTAATTAATTAATTTATTTAGTCACAAGGATAGCATAAACGCCCACCCTGCTATACGACCACCACACGACACGATTGCACGGAAAAGCAACCGTGTAGTGGCAGGCCAGGAACGTGCCATCCCATGCGGGTGCTTAGCACGCGCTAGATTAGCGGTTCGGGAAGATAATGGTCTGTGAAAAGCAGAAAAACGAGGAAAGGGTGAGGCAGGTGAAGACTGGCCCTGACAGAGCGTGAAAAGCCGCGTCAGTGAGAAAGATCGCCTAAAATGTCGACAGGCCTAATCAGACGCGGCATCGTCAGTGTGTATGCACGCCCGCTCAGGTTCTGCTCGCAGGATTCTCGTTTCTTCCTCAACAACACCTCCTTCCTTGGTATATTCCACTGATGCCAGAGAATATCAACAACTCTTCCTCGTTTAAATGAAAATAAAATATCCATATCAATATTTTAAATGAAAAATATTTTGAAATATAATATCTCCTGTACTTATAAACACTCGTACAGCTCTTTTATTATCTTTTGCCTTGAGTTAACAGCCACTCCATTTTTCTTCCTGAAGATTTTTCTTGCATTTTATCAACAAAAAAAAAAGGATCTTATTTCATGGAAGAGCCAATTGTAAAAAATATCCATTTTTCTTGCATATTCAGTGGTTGAATTGTAAAAAAAAAAAAAAGATCTTTCCTAACTATAATCTTATACTGCTATACATACGCAAAAACTACGATATAGGTATATTTCATAGAAGAGCCAATTTAGGAAGAAAATGGGACAGAAGGAAGGAAAAGACAGGTCCGTTTTGATCTTATCATGAAATATAGAAAGGACAAAAAAGCTGACATAATTGCCAGCAATGGAGACGAAACCGGAATCGCACCCTCGAATATTCAACCCCTCCCTCCCTCTCCTTATCTTAATTTCTCTCTCTAAAAGAGGAAAATAAATATATTTATACATCGCATATCCAAGATTCGTTCTGTACGCGACGCCCCGACCTCGATCTCCCTAACTTCGTAACATTTTGCCCCTCCCCTCCTTCTCTTATTGCAACCTTAATTCCTTACAACAACCTAGCTAATCCCGTATTATTTATCTTAATCATCCACCAATCTTTCTCTGTTAGTCTCGATGCCAGTATTAACCTTCTTTCTCTCGCTAGAAACTAGCTCTACTGCGTGTCTATGTGTGTGTGTGTATAAAAAGGAGTGTATTTTTCTTTTTCTTGGCTGTCATTTTGATTCCATTTTGTGATTCTATTTAGATCCCATATTCTTGTCTCAGTGTTCTTCTCTCCCTTTCTTCTTGTTTTTTTCCGATCTATCTATGCTCTGTAACCAGATCAGCCCACCTGTACATCTACTTATAATCTATCTACCCCACTACCTCCATCATCATCAACCTTTACAGGAATAATAACGGGAAGTAAAAAAGGAACTGCCTTTTCCCAAGACTGGATAGATAGATATTTGAACAGATTAAAAATAATGGATTTTGCAGAGAAAATGCAACGGTGTCATGAATATGTAGAAGCATTAGAAGAAGAAAGACGCAAGATTCAAGTGTTTGAACGCGAGCTTCCCTTGTGTCTAGAGCTTGTTACTCAAGGTTTGTGCTTCTTTTAACTCAATTTCTCTTGAAAATTTCTTGGTGGGTTAGAGAAAGATTGGAAATTTGAAGTTTGTATGTTTTCTGTAGCGATCGAGGCATGTAGGCGGGAGTTATCAGGGACAACTGAGGATCATAATATGCATGGACAATCGGAATGCTCTGAGCAGACATCGAGTGAAGGGCCTGTTTTGGAGGAATTTATTCCTATTAAGAGAACTCACTCTTCTGATGACGATGAATATGATAATAATCATGATGATGACGATCAACAAGAACAACAATCACAGAATAAGAACAAGAGAAACAAGAGTAACAGCAGCATCAGCAACAACGATCACAAGAAGAAATCTGATTGGCTTAGATCTGTCCAGTTGTGGAATCAATCACCAGATCCACCTCAAAAACAGGTAATATAATGACCACCACCCTTTTGAGTTGGAGAATGATACGAAAAAAGAAGAGGGTTTTATTTTGTGTGTTTGATTCTTGCAGGATTTGCCAAGAAAGGCAGCGGTGACAGAAGTGAAAAGAAATGGGGCTGGAGGTGCATTCCAGCCATTTCACAGAGAGAATAGTGTTGGGAAGAGTAGTCACCAGGCAATCTCTAAGGCATCACCTTCAGTGCCGGCTTCTGCAACTAGTTCAATAGCGGATGCTGTGACAGGAGGAACTGGTGGTGGAGGCAATAAAAAGGAAGACAAAGAAGAGGGAAATCAAAGAAAGCAAAGAAGATGTTGGTCACCTGAGCTGCATAGAAGGTTCTTACATGCTCTTCAACAGCTTGGTGGCTCACATGGTGAGTGAATGGTTGTTTTTTGGGGGAGATTATGGTTTTGTTGTTTTATTGTGGTATGGAATTGAATTGTGTTTTGATAAGGGGTTTCGATTCAATGCAATGTAGCTGCAACTCCAAAGCAAATAAGGGAGCTCATGAAGGTGGATGGACTTACCAATGATGAAGTTAAGAGTCATCTACAGGTTGATACCTATGATTACGCATGTACCGTTATTTATGAAATTAATCTTCAATTAGAAAAATGGCATACGGTTATCAAAATCTGTTAGGTTCACAATCTGAATCTCCATAGCTTAGTTTATGATACAGGCTGTTTCTGCTGACAACATTAGAAAAAAGTTGGAGTTGGATAGAAAGCATGTCTGAATGCTAGTGTTAGAAGTGAACTTGTAATTGGGTTCATAGACGAGATTGTCTATTATTTGCGTAGGAATTCTGGATTTGGTAAAGTATAAATTTGTCCCAACCGTTTCAAGCTCCACACACAAATTATAATGAAGCACGTATATGTTTAATACATAATTTCTTTAACAGTATCCCTTGGTTATGGTAGCTATCTGAAGAACAGCCAATTACGGTTATATTTGTATAATGTATGTGAAATCAAACAAAGTATTGATCCTTGTTATGTTTCATTTGTTTCAGAAATACCGTTTGCATACAAGAAGACCAAGCCCTACAGTCCACAATAACAGCAGTCAACAGGCACCACAATTTGTAGTTGTTGGTGGCATCTGGGTTCCACCGACTGAGTATGCAGCAGTGGCTGCCACAACAACAGCAGGAGAAACTTCCACTATTTCCGCGGCCAATGGAATTTATGCACCAATAGCCGCACCACCGCCCGCTGTCCCACAAAATCGACAGCTTACACAATCTGAGCACCTGCAGTCAGAAGGTAGGGGCAGTCATGGTGAAAGGGGTACTCATTCTAATAATTCCCCTGCGACATCTTCCTCCACGCATAATACCACGACATCCCCAGTGTTTTGAGTATCGTAGCGTGAGTACTGGTGTAGAGTTAAAATAAAAATAAGAAGAGAGTGGTGTAAATTTTTTGTAACCAAAGACTAGATCAAAGGCCTCTATATGTGACATAGACATCGTTCGGAGTTTTCTTGTGCATGTTGTTTTTCTGTATTGTATTTTTCCTTGCCATTTTTTTAATTTTTTTTGGCAACTCGTCAGCCCAAATTTTGAATAATGATCCGTGTACTTTACCACACTGAGGTTGCCAAAATATCGGGGAGACAGACAAATGAGCCACATTTGTAATTTAGAGATCAGAAGGCAATGCAGCAGGCATGGAAAACAACGCAAAGGCTTAACACATGCATGTTCAAGCATTTCTCACTTCAGCATACGAATTTCGGTGTTTTTTATAAATAATTTTGAATGGAAAATATATTGAAATGATATTTTTGTATTCTTATTTTTAGTTTTATTCTCTTACACCATCATATTAAAATCATTAAAAACACATAAAATAATATTAATTTAAAGATTTTTCATGCATAAAAACAATTTAAAAATTACCATCTTCACAAAGCAAATACATAACGAAGCCAATTTTGTTACCAGTTTTCTTCGAAGAGCTGAATGGTTTTCTCCATCTGTACCTGTCTCTAAAAACAACCAGATTCTTCCACGATAATGCTTAGTAATTAACAGGATGGTCAACTTATGTTTTCAGGACCACTTTGTCTTACGAAGAAGACAACGAGGATCTCCTTAAATATTAATTCCCCTCGCTACAAGTTCAAGCTTCATCGCGGAAATGAAACAATTTTCTTTCAATTTTTTCACTAATTGAGAAAAGGAGGGAGGTCCTCGGCTATAATCATCGATCACAAGAAAAGGAATATGTATTGACTTGTAAGAAGTCTTCCCTTTCAAGAAACACCAGTAATTACAAGCTGGATGAGCAATAATAACAACAATATCTCTGATTGATGTGCATGCGTAAATGCCAGTTCTTCCTCCAACAGTAACAGGAAAATGCGGCACTACCCACATTACGTAGTTTTTTCCCCTCTCTTGCATACTAGAGGAATAAGATGTGAAAAGAAGAGAATGTGATAAGCACAGTGCCATGCTTTCTGCATCATTTGCGCAAAAATTTACCTTATTACATAAAAGCAAGTGCTAAATATATACGTTCAAATATAGAACCGAATGTAATTATCACAGAGATCGAACTTTTGAT
This sequence comes from Populus ilicifolia, assembly GCA_015708895.1. Classification (NCBI taxonomy): domain Eukaryota; kingdom Viridiplantae; phylum Streptophyta; class Magnoliopsida; order Malpighiales; family Salicaceae; genus Populus; species Populus ilicifolia. The sequence goes on along the minus strand of SRLM01000283.1, from coordinate 144,837 downwards.
TGTAAAGCCGTAAATTTCTAAACAAATTTGCAGTTCAAATTGCATCCATGTCTCCAGGTCTTGTATTCGAATAACAATTTATATATATATATATAAACAAATTGAAGAAAATTGAATCGAAATTGAATGGTTCCACGCAAGAGTTTTAGATCTGATTAAGGAGAGAGCAATCCTAACTTACCCGAAATTAGTGTCACGGAACAATTTTTTATTCTTCAACCGAAAGCAAGGGGCGCACAATGAGATAACTATTCAAGAAAAGTTTTCCACTTTCCAGCATTGCTCGAATTGAGATTGGCATGAAAACGAGAAACATAAAGGAGCGGAAAAGTGTCGTGAGATGCAAGGATTCGTCAAGCCTTACAAAAAGATCTTGCTTGCCTGCCTAGCTAGCCGGCTAGCGATGTGAATCACAGTGGTATTATTCAAACAATTCTGCAACTTTAGTCAACCAGAGTGCCACTATAATATTAAACGTGTTTTTGGTTGCTTGAGGATTGATTGAAGAAAATAATATTGCATGATGTGATTTGTGCTCTCTATGTGGGCATATTATATGGGGATACTACTTTGTCCTAGCATATTCTACGACTAGTGCAAGATCAGACGGTAAATGTTTTTTGTAATACTTTGCTTACATGATACATAGTGATACGAACACGCACTAATTTTAGATCTGACGGCTAAAGAATAATTTGAACTCGGTTTCAAAAGATTTCTGGTTAGAATATGATATCATATTGACTTATCAACGTTACTATTTAATGTAAAACTGTGTTTTCTCTGCCCTCGTATGAATAAATCTACGTGAGATGGTGTTTAAAATAAGAACTTGAAATGTGCATATTATAATTCATGATGACCTTGTTGTCCCACTATATATATTCTTTGTTTGTTTAAATTATCTTCAGGCAAGGTATATTAATCTGATACCTAAGAATCTTACCTTGTCCAAGATTCCATGTCAATTAACTATAACAAACGTTAATTTAATAAAGAGGCTGGATTAGGTACACGCGGATACATTTCTTCCCAGATAGGAACTTCCCTGCTGTACATTTTGGCCATTTCCATCTCTTTATTGGTCTGTAATTATGTATAGTGTTCACTGTTTAACTCAACTGGTAGTGATATCTTATTATTTGAGCATGGATTCTGGGCATATTGCATGAAGATAGACGTGAATTCATGGGACTTGGAGTTAGAACCTGCAGAATATATACAGTAGATGCCGAGAAGGCGGTGGGGATGGTCAATAGCAGAAAGCGTCTCTTCAGTGAATCTTAAGGCCAAATGACTCTTGCAGTTTCTCAAAACTGATAAAGTCATTTCTTGGTTTATGTGGCGAAGTGGAGCTATAATGGGACCTTGGAATATTCCAATGACCTAAGTGAGAAATCAGAACAATGTCAATGCTTAAGCAGCCATCTTAAAAGCATTTTTATCACCCGTGTCACCTTTCTCTCTAAAAAAACAAACAAAAGATAAAAACTCTATGCTCATACTTTTAGAACTAGCTACATGACACACCCTAGGTTGCCGGCTATAAAATTGTTTGCTAACATAAAAGGATATGTTTACCCAACACTTTAAAAAAACCTAAGATTCGAATAATTGGAAAAAATTAAACGTGCTACTAATACCGAACTAAACCAAACCAAATAAAATATTATAAAAAAAAATATTTTTTATATTTATATTTATATTTAATTAATTATTTTTTAATTTTAAAATAAAATTTATATTAAAAAACTAAATTTAACAAAAAAAACGTAATGTTAAAAAATAAAATAAAAAAAACAAATAAACTTGATGAACCTCTTGAACTCATGTCAATCCTCAAACTTCTCACCCGTCATATTTTATACTCGAAACACGTAAACAACGCTCGCCTCGAGTGTGGCTCCACCAAAATGATTCAATTGTCGCCCTGGAAGTAGATTATCAATCACCTGAGAGTAAATATGAGTAGAAAAATTTAAAAAACTAATTAAATTAAAAAAATTAAACATGAAAAAACTAAATTGTGAAAACAAATTAGTTTAACTTATTAGAATTTTTAATAAAACAGATTAATTTGATTTTGATTTTGTAAACTTGAAATCTAAAAAACTGAGCCGAATCTCAATCAAGCCAAACTAAAGAATTCAAGTTAAATTTGAATCAATTTTTATTTTTAAAAAATTAAACAGAAACCTATTAATTTGAATCAATTTCAGGTTTTGGAAAGTAACAACCCTACCGGACAGCACCACTTGCGTTGTCTGAAACCCCCAGCATTGTGCATGCTCCCCTGTCCTTTTCTTAACTTTTTTTTTCCTTGCAAATGATCCTGGTGCCCCTGAAACCGAAAAAACATGAGAAATACAAATTAACTAAATTATAAAGACTAAAATATCTCTAAATCCCAGTGCCAGTTCATTTTTGCAACCAATGTTAAACCAGTAATTATATTGCACTTCAAGAAATAAAAAGGATTAATTTGACCTAATTAACTTGACAATAACTAATAAATCCCGTGAAAATAACAATAATGTGCCATGGATTTCTAGAATGGGTGGCGAAATAGTAAAAATGTTGTTCAAATCCACAGTGCCTGTCTTGAAGAACAGTGTTTTACTCCCGCCGCTGATATTTTTTTCAATGTTTCAAGTAAAGTAAACTATAGTTTTCATTATTTTATAATTTAAGTTCTATGGTTTTGAAAACTGTAAATCGGTTTATTGGCTAGAGTTCATCGTTAATTCTTTAAAATGTCTGAATTATCTTCTGTAAGAGTATTTCTAGATTTTTTTAATCGGCGAGACTAAAAATTTTAATGAAAAATAAAGGACATTTAAACGAAAATAATTAATCGTTATAAGAAAATAGCCGGGATTAAGATGCAAATGAATAAATAAATAAAAGGATTCAAGTATTGTAAATTAAAGGGATTAATTAATTATTTTACTAAAAACATAAAGAATGAATTATGGTAGTTAACTCTTTCACGCACTTATCATGCTCTCTTGTTGTAATCAAAAAAATATGATATGCTCTCTTCTCCATTGTTAAGAAGAAAAGGAAATGAAAAGGATAATGGCACAAAAGAGAGCCATTATAAAGCTCGTTTTTTTTTTTTGTGATTATTTTTTAGACAGTGACACGGCTGAATATTTAAGCAGATAGAGGGAAACACCTGGCCAATAGAGGCATTTGAATGTCAAACTGCCTTCCGCTGAATATTGTTAGCTTCCTGTTGATTCAGTGGGCACCCAAAAAAAAAAAAATAGTTTTCATTGTTCTGCATTTGTATTGGATTTTCAAATATTAAACTCTCAATCCTTCCTTGCTTGTTGAATGTCAAAAATAATATTTTTATAAATGTGAGTAGATTATTATTATTATTATTATTATTATTATTATTATTATTATATGAAATACATTCAAAATAATTTTTTAATTATTTTTAATATAATCACACCAAAATAATATATATATATATATATTAAGCAAATAATATTAAATTTTTGAAAATGTATACATTTCCGAATACTATTTTAAGAAGGTGTTTGAGACAGATATAAATAGATATTATTTTTTAAAATATTTTTAATTTTAAAATATATTAAAATAATATTTTTTTATTTATTAAAATTATTTTTTATACCAGTATATAAAAAATTAAAAATTTAAAAAAATAATTTAAAAAAAAACCAAAACTTCTAAAAAACATTATTACAGACAAGAGTGTCTGTGTAGCAGTGGAAATGCTAGTAAAAATATATTTTGCTGTACATAACGTGGCGGCATAACAAGCAAGATGTCAATAATGATAACTTTTTAAAATGGCCTTGAATTCCAGACAATGCCGGTAAAAGTTAATTTTGTTGCGGTAGTTATCTATACTAAAACCCGGTAAATTTAAAAACTGGATGGCCGCTGTGTGTTAATTTTACGGGGTTCTCAATGCCCTGCGCTGTGATGATCAATCAATTATTTTTTGAAAATGTTTTTTTATCGCAAGAGCCAAATAACATGGCAGGTGCTAACTATTAACAAATGAAGCAAAGCCATCGCATCAACATGCATTAATAGAATATAGTTGATGTGTATTTGAATATTTACACACACCTGTATATCATTCTCGAAGCTTCATGGCTAGAGATGGCTCTGCTTTATACTTTGATTAAGGTTGGTCGCTTGGATATTATTTTTTCTGCCATACGAGGGGCCCGGTTAATTTTGACGGCGTAGCATAACATGGAGCAGGTCACATTCTCCTCTCCAAATGCTTTTTTCGATCTTGGAATCTGACCTGAGACTTCTTTTAATGGAAATCTGGAAAATTCAAAGCGCTAGAAAACGTCTCAAATCTTAACGAAAAGGCTTCCTACTTTTAATATAAGATGCATGCGCTTGTGCTTATGGGCATTCCCGTTGACACCTTTTGTTGCCGGTCCATTGGCCTTTCCGTGTGAGCCTAAGGACGGACTATGTATGAAATGTTTTTAATAAATATAGATACGAAACCAGAAAGAAAAACGAACCAGGAGGCCCGCAATTTGTTTAACCCCCCTGCTTTCCTGCATTTATCACAGCATTTGATCCCTTAAAAACGAAATTAGCTCAAAATAAACCGCTAACTAACATGCCTCTCTCTTTTTTTACAGGTTGCGGGTCTAGTTATCAGATACTTATGAACAGCTGTGCCATCTATAATGGTTTCCATCATGAACAGCTGTGCACAACAGTAGGTATTTTATTACATCTCTTCATGCCATTGAAAAGATACTTATGTTTTGATGAATGACAAGACAGCACAATGTCAGAGAAAGTACAAAAGCATATCAAAATCTTCCCAGTTGAAACACACCACTGATCCGAACGTACGAACACGAACTGGGAAGAAAAAACCCAGTTTCCGTATGATATAATCACAACTGTTTCTATACCATCTTAGGTTGGCAGTATTGCGATATTGTACATTAATCTAGCATGTTCTTAGGATGAATACGTTGCACAAGTCATTTTCTCTTAATTTTTTCAAACAATATTCAGGATCCTGAAAACAAGAACGCAATACATAACAAAGAAACCAAAAATCGATTTACTAAATATTCTCCAAGTGAATTTTAAAAATTTCAAGGAGCTAAAATTTTTTCTATTAAAGATAAGGTATTTTCTGTTGCCTTCCTTTTTCTTCTAATTAAAAACAAGAAAAAAATATTTTATCGATTTTTTCGTTTTCTAATAGAACTTGATTCGACTAAATTGGTTGAACAGATTTTCATTTTCCATTTTCTTCCTTCGCGGCCTTGCCTAATATGAACGGTACCAGCTTATGGGCAGAGAACTGATGACAATCAACTTTTTCCAGCATAATTACGCAGTCTTTGATAAACCAAGAAATGGATTCAAGAAGACCTACTTCACTCCCAGAACTCAATTGGGACCAAGTTTACACGTATAAAATAACATTTTTTTATATCACATTCTATACAACAGATTTTACACTATAGATTTTACACGTATAGTTCATCCCTCTCTCCTTTTGTTGTTCTTTTCAAATTCTTCCTATGTGTTGGAGCGCTAACTATAGTAATTCCCATATCGTGTTTGCGGTGTCCAAATTTATGTACCCCCATCCTAATTTTATTTCAACGGAAACTGACGAGGTTAGATAAAAGAAAGCAAACCTTGAATGATTGTGGCAAGAAACCCTTTGCTATCGAGGTCTCCATTTTTCATTGGTGCAATGAACCTAGAAAATAAAGACAAGAAGTTGATAAAAAAATGTTATCAGAAAGCATATAAATGAAGCAGCAAAAATCAAGGAACAGGTTGAATACTTGGCCTGCACCAACTTTGCAAGCTGAACTGCATCTTCTAGTCCAGAAGCCAAAGTAAATTTTGGCAGAAGCTGTTTTATTACGAGTATGATAACAATGTTGGCACGTTCCTTCTCTAGAAAATCCTTGTCGTATACACAGTGAGGCTCATAGTAGAGTGTTAATTGACCTTGTGGAGAATTGATGAGGTATCTGAGTGCATAGCATACAAAACACCAGAATGTTAGTAAATACTAAAATAGATACTAAACCATGGGCTATGCAAGTAATTAGTAGTTCTCTTCAAACACGAAAGCCTCTAACCCCTTCTCATGATGCTGCCAAGGACGACCTAAAACTGGCCCAGCAGGAGCTTTAACTCCGACTTTAGAACCATTTTTAGCTTTAATTTCAAAACTCTGACCAGGTTCTAGATATGTGACCTGAAAGATCTGAGGTTTGTTTGTGTTTGAATGTGGAGATGCCTTAAATCATCATCACTAAGAAAAGATAGCTTATTTTGTATCATAGCACTGCATGTCCGATTGCAAAGCTTCGAACTGGTTTAAAAGTAACAGTGCATAGCTTGGTTATAACAATGTCAAGAAGAAGGTTCAAAGTAGAGAGAACACATGCACTGGCAAGACTTAGAAGCCTAAACACCATCCTGTTTATGCGACATGATCATAGTTTTCTAATCTGAAAATGAAACCACAAGCCATGCTCTGCTAATCTGACAATAGAAAAGACTCCAATCAAGAAAAGTCACCCTAAGCTTTTGGCAAGTGTTTAGGCTGCCTCTATTGACAAGCATGCATGTATGCAGGAATGCACGCACGCATGAAGGCACTCTTAGCAAGCAGGCATGCGATACACAAAGACGTGCACACAAAGAGAAACAACCTGGAATTTATTTTCACTGAAAGAGCGAAGAGTAACTTTCCAATTCTCTAGCTTGTCTTCTTGCACGGTCAATTTTTAAAGCACCAGAAATAAGACATTCTTCTTACAAGAGAAGAAAAATCATACTTTCTTCCACGAGAATGGCATAATGATGTAATGCTTTGGATGGGCATAAAGATTTCATAGAAGAACCCCTATGTAGAGGGCAAAAAACGTCACTTAAAACAGATATCAGTTAAGTCCATGTAGATGCTTTTCAAGCCTCTGTGCTGATCTCTTTTTCTCTCTTGATCACACCGTAGATAATGTTCATGTCCTATTTGAATAAATTGCTTGTAATCAAGATATAAGCTTGTACAATAGAGACAGCCAGAAATGAGGGATAAAATTTGCAATCGAGAATGTGACTTTAAGTGGCAATGATCATCTAGGCTTTGAGAGATCTATAGGCAATCCACTTCAGGAAGATCACTGAGCTGCATTAACATTGTAACCAATTTCCACCACTCACAATCATTCCCACAATGAATTAGAGAGGAAAACAATTGTAAAATGCCATCCCACATAAATCTTAATGGATAATGGACTACAAAATGTGTATACTGGAATAACCAAAAGGCATACGGCACGAGGTCAAAATTAAGCAGGCAATAAGCACTTAACATAACAATTCAAAGATTAGGAGTAGTACCTGGAAGTTCTTGAGGACCTCCCTGGCAGCATCATAAAGCCCGGGGATTCCAAAATCCAAGTTACCCACCGGAAAGAGGTCCACCAAAGCATTAGCCTCACCCACCTCTCATAAACAACTATTCCCCTGAAATTAAAAGAAAGAGATGGATAATATTGCTAACAAGAATAAAACTGGAAAAAGAAATCATGCAGAACGTAAGGGATTCCCAATTAAGGAGACGGAAAATGTCACCTCCAAGTAAGTGAGCGTGAACACATCAGTGGCAGTGGACCCAACTGTGCTCTCTTCTTCAGAGACGGGGTAACTTGAATGATCTTATCAGGACGGGTGGGTTAGAATAGCTTAAATGGAGAGAAGGGTCTGGCTGTTTTCCTATAAGGATTATAGAAAAGAGAGTAACAATTGGGTTGATGAAGAGAGATGAGAAGAGAATTTAAGGCAGAGTAACGAGTGTTGTTTAGATTAGCGAAGTTTTTTGCCCCCCTCCGCTTAGCTGTTTCTTCCCGCGAATTCTTCCATTGAATTTACTTTCTTCCGTGAATGGCTAACGACTCTTCTCAATCACATGGGTTTGTTTCTACCACGTGGCTAGCAATCACCCATCATTTCTTAACAGGTGCTTGCTTGCCATTGTTACTTTTTTAAAGTATATTTATCTTCTTTCTTTTAAAAAAAATAAAATAAATTATCTGATTGGTGTCATTTTGCTTCGGAATCAAAATGTGTTTCCTCAAAGGATATTGCTATGCTTTCTAAAAAATGCCAAATTGTTTTTTGAATTACACGTATCAAAGACACTAGTGTTTCTAGGTAATTATATCTCAATATTTTTGTTATACCATTTATTTTATTAAAATGATGTCTTTATATATATTATTATTTTATTTAACTTTTATTTTGGCCTTTTGAAATTAAGAGCCACTTTTATTAAAAAAATATTTATACACGTCATTTACATCTAGGAAGTCAAATATCACTTAATATATAATTTAGTTGTAATAGATGGGAAGGGACTACCATTGATGTGTAGCTTAGAATTACCACGTGATTTTTTTTTCCTTTTCATTTAAAAGAAAAGAGAGAGTTTAAAATTACTCGTAACCTAGATTTTATAGGAAGGGCAGATGATTCGGTTCAAAGCCCTAGCTCCTCCCAGATATCTTGGATTTTAAATATTAGTTTATTCATTTACTAATTATTTTTTTCGTTTTAGAAGATAAGGCCATCAATGATTTACTGCACGGATCAACACCCAAGCAATCGTCAAGGCAAGGGGCAACTCATTTAAAACGCTCAGGCCACAAAGCAGGCATACAAGCACCAAGTTCCTTCCTTGATCCAGGAAAATTGCTGCTAGGTTTTCAAATAAGGCAAAAGGTGGTGAGAAAGAATGGCTGTGTGCATCTCAAGCCCAAGAAGGCTCGCCACCAGACAAATGGGTATGGCAACCATCCTTCCATTGAACCAAAGATGATCTGGTTTCAAGATGAAAGAAATACCACATGCACAGACTAGTGGAGAAGGGCTAACCTGAGCTCGAATGTTTTTACAGACGAGCCTATGCGAGCTGCTGTTCTTTATTGACTTTTTTTTCTTCTTTGCATTACTCGGAATCTCACATACTACTCCGAAGATAAAACCAACAGTGGCCCCTGATTGTTCCATAAAGACGCGAACACAGCTTTGCACCTCACAACGAAAAATCAAGCAATAACACAGCTTTTGATTTCTGAACCCACGGATAAAATGGAAATAAAGGTCATGCACACTTGCAAAATTCTAATCTAAGAGAGAAAGAACCGCCTAGTGACAATCTTATAGCCAATAATAAACACTACACAAACACCTTTGTTCAAACAACCCAACCACCGGCTTTGAGCCCATACCAAACAAAACAAAAAAAAAAAAACACCCTTCTCGCCTTATACTCATTAAAGTTGAGGGCGTCGAGAAGTTTGTTTACCTTTGCATCCATAAAAAAAAGAAGACCAGTCTTAGAGGTACTATACAATGACTCTCTGCACATTAACTACAATCTGAAAGCAAGTTCCCTCTCCCATTTTTTAGGTTTAAAGGGGACAATCTCCACAATTTTGATACCTTGGGGTGATGGCAGCTCATCCCCATGAGGAATCTTTTCATGCCAAACAAACTCGTTCTCATGTTCGAATTTCCTAAGTGTATTTGCAACAATTTCAATTTCATTCTCAAAAACAGCTTTCCATGAATCCTCCGCTGGCATTTTCTTTTTTGAACTGATCAGTATATCACAAAGAACTCCAACAGAAACACCAACTTGGCCGTCGTTCCTTAAACCTTCTGCAAGGTGTTTTTTACTTCGTAACTCATGTAGTGCCTTGCAAGATGATATAAATTCCTAAACAAGACATAGAAAACATCCATTAACATTTAGCAAATAGCAAATCCATGTAACAGGAATATACCCCTTAAGAGGATTTTCAATAACTTTGGCTATTTTGTCTCCTTCCTCCAGCCACTTGCCAATATTTCTGTGCGAGCTAGTTATTTTCTTTTATGAAAAAGAGGCCATATAAGACTAAACAGGTTTATGGTTTCCACCAAGACGCGTATGTATACTCATCGAACAATGCAAACAATCTTGACACTACCATGCACTCCATACATACCAAAAACCGTGATGAAATAGTCTTCCCTTCTCCAGTCCCTGAGTGTATAGCACTTGTGGCTTCACTGAGCAATTCCACAACACCATAGTGCAGCTTTGCCAGAACACCAAAACCAGTATTACCTTTTTCCTCCGCCCTCCTTGTATACACCGCCTATCACATTGTCATATCATCAGTTATCAATATGCAAACTTTTATCGACTGATGAAATTATTATAAAGAAAAACTCCAAGAATAGATGACTAGTAGTGAAGTGCAAACCAATGGATTGGTGGGATCAATGGGCCACACTTGAATCCCATGATCTGATGCTCAAGATTTCTTGTAGTCTATTCTCATGTTATTCTTGTGAAATGACCACTAAAAAAAAAGAGCTAACCTGGGCCTCAGCCAAACAAATGAAACTCATAGCAGCAGACAAAGCTGAGGAAGCTTCTGAAGGTCTTTCTGCTGATATTGGTGACTGCAAAGATGGGATAACATCATGAGCCAGGTAATGAAAAACTCCAGCAGCTTCTCTGAAAATGAAGGCTGATTGCTTCAAATCTACAACAATAAAAAAGGTAGTGAATAGAATATCAATCAACAGAGTCATGCAGATGTGATAAGTAGTGGTCAGCAATACCCACCTGTTGACAGAAACTCCAAAGCCCTCTCCCGTAGTGTTGCTCCATAAAGGAAATGGATCATAACAAGCTCAAATCGCAAATTATCGATTTGAAAAAACTTTGGACCTCTAAGGTCAAAGAAAGATGACGAGCTAGTAGCGCTACTCCATCGTATCTTGAATTGTGAAGTCCACTGAACCTTCTGCCTGTTGCTGCTGATCAAATCAGCATGAGAAATGAAATTTTCCAGTAATGGTAAATATTGTTCCAGTCTGAGACGTTCCTGAGATATTTTCAACAAGTTATCAACTCAGAATAATATGCGAAATGCTACAGAGACTACGACAACTGTAAAATACATGCAAATTGAATCATTTAATTCGATTACAACTACATTTTTACTGGATCATATAACGTCACACAGATTCAAAACCAAAATGACAAATTCAGGATCTCCAATATGGCTCTTAACTATATCTCTAGGAGATAAGGCTTTGATGCTTGAGTTCATTAATCGAAGACACAGGGAACACAACAGTCATCACTTTGTAGAAAGTTTGGCAATTAGATAACACACAAAAGGAAGGGCTAGTTTCACACAATACAGAAGACAAAAACGTCCATTTTGCGTAACCAGACTCCCATTAAGAAATTAATAGATTACCTGCTCGCAACGAGAAGTCAATCCACCGGATATTTCTCTAGCAATAGCCTCGGTGATGTAACTAGTCCGATTAATAGACTCCTCAATTACCCTGCGCTTGGAGCTTAACTCTTTCAGATGCTCTAGTGTGGCAGAATCACGTGCAACGATTACATCTTCAAAAACAATCTGTTTCCATTGCCAACACATTTTAAAAAACAGATTATAACTTAAACCCTCATTTTTGTGCAGCCATTATGTATCGCAATGGCTAGAAATCTAGAAATGTAGAAGCAAAATATAGCATAAAACAACTGCAAATACATCTACAAAAATTTATTCTATGCTAAAATCACTTCCAGGGAACCCTTTTCATTTCTTGAAGCAGCATCATCAGTATCAAAGCAAGTTGATTTTTTCCTGAAATGAATGAAATTCAATTTTCATAAAATCTAAAATGTTCGGTTATTTAATTCAAGTCCCTTTCCATTCTAGTTGCATTTCACCCCCTAAGCATCAAATTAGCATTTCAGTTTTCTACCCCAGTCAAGCCACGAAATAAGGAAAACCACCCTGACATGAAGTTATCGAGAACCAATAATTGGCATCACCAGTGATTCACATGGTGAAAATTGAAAAAGAGGAAACCCATTTACTTATTCCAACCAAGAAACAAACCAAAACTAAATCCCAGTAAAAACCCACGTGATATAATAAGGAAACCAAAAAGATCATTCAAGAGAGACAAAGAGAGTACCTTTTTGGTTTTAAGCTTGGCCAGGTCCCGATATTGAAGCATCATCTTTGCAAGCACTCGGGAAAACAAAACCGAGGTAAGGAAAAACAAAAGACTATAAATAAGAAACAAAGACTTAAATTATCTTTCTTGTGCGTTAACCTAAAAACCAGCTTGGGATTTAACAGCTATGCTATGACAGGCATTACTGTAGCATCATCTCTATATAGAAAAGAGTATGATGGACTTATAACTGAAAATTCGTTGTCAGGGAAGGCGTTGTTATTATTATTGATATTTGTTTCCTTCTCTATGAAGATTACAAGAAATATCTGGGAAGAAATCTGGTGAGTCGGCCCCCAAGTCTCCCGCGGAATTGTAGTTGTAAAGTCTTCGGCTCTCATTGATAACGACTACCTTGTTTTTTCATATATATATTTTTTTTAAATATAACTACATTATTTTATTGTTATTAACATGTAAAATCCTCGGGTTATACCAATTCTCTATCGCTAGGATCTTATTATTATTCACATTGCATTATTTTATTATGTTTTTTTCCTGACAATATCCTGATGGTGGCGTGAAAACATTAATCTAATAATCCAATTCCTTCGACTTTTTTTTTTAGCAGTATCAATATCTTTAAATAGTTTTTTTTACATGAAAACCATTTTCTTGGAAATTAAGCTGGCCAGAGACATCGAAACCAGACTAATTTCTTTAAGATAAAATAACTTAATATGTCCTTATAGGAAGAAGCAAGTTGCAAATTTATCTTTAAATTTTTAATTGTATCCGTTTGGTCTACAAGTAAAGGATATTTTTTCAATTCATCTTTCCAATTAAGATCTTCAAGTAAAGAAATTATTACTACAAACTATCAAGTTTGAAAGCCGTATGAGATAATTGCAGCAGAGATAAAACTGGGATGAGGGGATTTTTTTTTTTAAGCCGTTAAATTGCTTGTGGATTGTGGTAATCTTATTAAAATGTTTTTTTGAATATCAGAAAAGCTATGCTTTAGATGGTTAGTGTAAAAAATGAGCTTGAAAAGTTCAAGCTAGACATTAAAGTTGGAACTAATATTTACATAATTTCCACGAACTTATTTATGTAGTTGTTAAGAACTTATTTTGTATATCAATATCTTTTAAATTATCAGAAATAGAAATTGCGGTATTTCTATGAATTATCAACACTGTGTTAGTAACTAACCTCTATATTTGGTAATATGATTTATCTTGATTTGATGTGTATTTTATTTAAGTTTGATTTGAGTAAAATGTTAGAATTCTTGTTGAGATATTCCTGCTTTTCAACATTCCAACAAAAAGATTGTTCTGGTAGAATATTTTTTAATAAATATATATCTAAATTTAGATTTTCTAATAAAAAATAATACAAGATGGATCTATTTATATATATTTTTAAATGTCTATGTTACATGTCATTTAAAATAAATATATGGATTTCTATAACAACAATAATTTTTTTTATATCATAAAAAAAAATTTATAAATTAAAAACAAAATAGTTAAGATTGCTAATTCAACTTATATGAGCATTTAAATAATAAATTGAGTTCAATTTTTGTTTGTGAATTGAATTTTAATTCTAGATTTGAATAAAATGTAAAATATAAACCAAAAGAAAACGTTTTAATAATTATTTTGTATTTATAAATATATTAAAATAATATTTTTTATTTTAATTTTTTTTATAATACCAATACACCAAAACAATCAAAGAACATAAAAAATAATTTCAATTAAAATATAATTTTTATAAAATACTATTTGAAACATAATTTCAAACAAAATATTATTATAGAAAAATACAGATGAAAATTCACTACAAAACAAAGACATGAAGCCATCTTCTTGTCTTGTCCAACCAATCATGATTACTTTTCGTTTCAAATGTATTTATTTTTTAATTTTAAAAATATTTTTTATTTTTTTAAATAATTTTTTAAATAATTTTAAATAATTTTAATGTATTAATATTAATTTTTTAAATATATTTTTAATAATTATTTTTTTTAAACCATCACCATCATAATTTCAAACACTATATAAAAAGATATTTGAGATTATAATACATAATAATTTTTAAAATAACTTATCACTTAAAAAAATATTTAAATATTTTTTTAAAATTTTTTATTTTTAATATCAACATTTGAAATCTTAAAAAAATATAAAAACTATTAATTTAATATTTTTTAAATTAAAAATACTTTAAAAATATATCTAAAGACAAAAATAGAAGATGAGTTAAACAATACCCCCACTAAATTGAAAAAATAAAAATAAAAAAATAAATCAAGATATTAATAAATAATCCACTCATTAATTATTATTTTTCTGTTTCGATTCACTGATAACTCAGCCTCTCCAGTGTTTAGTCTTCAGTTAGTTCAGCAACGCAAACTACCTCAACTCTGATTCGCTTTCTCTCCTACGCAACCGTTAGAATGGCGGAGAAACAGTTGATCGTGGCCGTTGAAGGCACTTCTGCCATGGGCCCTTTCTGGTCGATCATCGTTTCTGATTACCTTGAAAAGATCATCAGGTACGTGCGGCGCTTTCTTTTAAAAAAAAGTGTGAAACTGTGAATTAGGGTTTTTGAATTTTTTATTCAACGGCCCAATCACTCTGTGCAGGTGTTATTGTGGTAACGAATTGTTAGGGCAGGTAAGTAAAAACCTTATCTTGTCAAATTTCAACTTCATTGACCTGGACAGTGATAAATGCTGTAACTTTAGAATTAAATTAATTGTAAACACTGGTTTGTGATTTGATTATTGAAAGAACATTACAAGGTTCCTTCTGATTTGATTCCGAAAGATAGGAAAGGTGTCTTCCGGTTTTAGGGCTAGTTACCTTGCTCAATTTACACTGGTTTGAATGGATCTTAGAATGTTATCACTTTGTAGGGATGGGCAGTGGGAATCAATCCGACGGGATGCTTCGTTTGAACTCATGTTTCCTTTTGATGCTTGTATTGTTTTTTTCTTTTTTCTGTAAATTTCAGATTTTACTGACAATTGTTCTGTGTCTTTCTGCTGTTCAAATACAGAAGGTCCCTACTTCCATTGTTGAGCTCTCAATTGTCACGTTTAATTCTCATGGATCATATTCTGGTTTGTGTTTTTCTTGATTGATTCATATTACGCGGTCCTTTTCTTGGCCAATGGGTTGTTCCATGTTAACGCCGGACTACTTTTTCGAGGAACAAGGCTGATTTCATGTTATTGTTGGCTTCTTTTTCTTCTTTTATTTGCTGAGAGGATTTTTTTGGCAGAAGAAGCTTGTACGAGATTTTTTTGATTTGAATTTCAAGTAATTAGAAATCTTTGAACTAATTCCGTTCTGCAATTCTGGAGTTGCAGTTGAAACTTGAAGGCCCAATTTCTAAAGAGATTCATATGCATGTACTTGATGTTTGTATATCAAACTTCCTTCCAACTTCTACTCTGCACTTAATTTATATGAACTACTTTAAGTTTCTTTAGTTTTTTCTATATCCAAAAAGTCATAAAAACTGTCTGAGATGTGTTTAATTTGGGAAATATAGCTATCTAGTGAAGAGATTCTTGTATTGCCGTTGTTTATTGCAAAATATTCAAAGCTTGAGTTACACCAATCTCACAATATTCATGGCAGCAGTGGTTATTTCTTCTCTGTGATATGGCTGCATGAAATTTGAAACATGATGTTCTTCGTCTCCTGTTCTACTATAACGGAATAACTAACAGAGTATCCACTTCTTTGTGAAGCTTGCCTAGTACAACGCAGTGGCTGGACAAGAGATGTTGATATCTTCTTACAGTGGCTATTGGCAATTCCCTTTGCTGGTGGTGGTTTCAATGATGCTGCAATTGCAGAAGGGCTTTCTGAAGCTCTAATGGTATGCCATGCTCCTATTCTACTCTTTTTTTTTTTTGGGTTTTTTAAGTTAACACTATCTGTTTCCAGTCAATCCAGTCAATGGGTATTTGTGTTTCATGATATTCCCTGGAAAGAG
The DNA here is from genome assembly GCA_015708895.1 of Populus ilicifolia. Classification (NCBI taxonomy): domain Eukaryota; kingdom Viridiplantae; phylum Streptophyta; class Magnoliopsida; order Malpighiales; family Salicaceae; genus Populus; species Populus ilicifolia. Next base: position 128,763 of record SRLM01000283.1, on the reverse strand, counting down.
GCTTATTATTATAATAGTTCTGCTTCCTTTTCCTTTCCTGTAAGAGGGAAAGCGCAGAAGAAGCTTGAGGTCCCTTTTCATTAGAAATTTGAGTTTTTTACTATTTTATTTTAATAATGAAGCATGCTATGGGGAGATTGACACTGATGTAAGGTGTCATGCATGGGGCTACTCAATCTGCCATGGTGTGGGGAGACACTGATGTAAGGTGTCATGCATGGGGCTACTCAATCTGCCATGGTGTGGGGAGATTGACACTGATGTAAGGTGTCATGCATGGCTACTCAATCTAACAGATATAACTATGGATTGGGTTTGGCTTTCATCAATACAAAGGGTTGGAAAAAAAGATGGGTTTGCTATATCAAATTTTTTGTCAGGTTTCTTCTCAAAAAGGAAAATATTATTGTTAATTCAATGCTGTTATGTATTATGGAGCATGGTTAAAGTGATTCCCAGAGGAGTTTCTTTAGATGACATTTAATGGATTGGAATTGGAATGCTTGTCTTGATTTTCATTTTCTTTTTAGGGGGATGCTGTCTTGTTATTATCCTTTTTCTGCCCTTCTAATCGAATTTCATTATTGATTTTCATTCTTTTCAGTATTTGTCAAATCACATCTTTTTTATATTGTGGGGAACAGCTGCAGGAGCTCGTAGAATAGTCTTTTTGTAACTGTTGATGGGAGTGGAATGCTACTGTGTTGATTTTCAAAGGAAGATGTCTTATTTACTCCAGGCACTATTCATTGTTTTCCTGCCATTTTTTAACCAAAAAAAAAAGATTTACTTCCATGGTTATTATCATGATTTCAACCAATTTTCGTTTTGGATTTCTTCTTTTGTTTGTTGCATCTTCATGTTGAACTATCATCCCTTCAATATGGTGCTCTTTTGCTTGAAGAAATCTCAACGTTTTTTTTCCTATGGCAAATTACATTGGCTGCGCCTGTAGTGCTATACTTGTACTGAGCATCTTCTTGTTTTTGAAACTACTTGTTAGCCCCCAACAGCACACCCAAATAGATAGATGACAGCAGCCATGAAATTTTAAAACCAAAAGTTTGCCTTGCAACCAGATAGCATGAAATAAGGGTGGCTATTGTGAAAAGAGGAAACAAAAGGGTGATTAGTGTATTGACAACCATCTTCAATGGCATTGAATTTAATTTATACTTTCTCTTAATGGAATGTTTTTATTTGAAAAAAAACTATCCAAGAGGTTTGTTAGGCTCTGCTCTGGACCCTCTCATATGCACATTTTTTTAATTCAAATGTTTAAAGTAGTGCAACAGTCCTACTTTGTCCCAATTGCTTTAGAGGATTGGTAATAAACATAAATTTGTCGCTTTACCCAAACTTTCACTGTGTTGAGCCAATGGCTAGTGCAATGAAATGAGGCAGACCTGACCCAAGTCCTGGTCATGTCAGGGCGTAAATGGAGGACTTGAGCTCCTTAACATGCAAGGTGATTGGTAACCTTTTTTTATCAATGACTCTTTAACTTTGGTTCATGCTATTATATGCATGTTCTGTTGTTTAATGAAGAATATTATATTGCCTAAATGACCATTCTCCAGATTGCTAAGCAAAGTAGGAGATGTTTGACCATCTTTGGTGACCCTTGTTTGTTTCCTGCATGTGCATTAGATGACATACTTTGATACATATTTGGATAGTTATTGCAACTTGCAAGGGCATTTTATCTTATTGCTGTTAATCTTCATGTTGGTTTGCACGAAGGAGTCAGTGACAGGTTTATTCATGAAACCTGTTTATTTTGTTACTCTCATCGAGGAATTTTTTTTTGTACTTCAATTGAAAAGTATATTCCCTAGGCTTATGCCTTATTGTATTATTCAGATGTTCCCTACTGATCCAAATGGAAGCCAAACTCAATCAAATATAGACAAGCAAAGGAACTGTATTCTTATTGCTGCAAGCAACCCACACCCATTTCCCACACCAGTATATCGTCCAAAAATCCAAAATTTGGAGCAGACTGAAAATATTGATGCACAGAATGAAAGTCGTCTATCTGATGCAGAGACAGTTGCTAAATCATTTCCTCAGGTACATTGATATTGTTTTCTTACCTAATCTACTGGTGCTCTCTATTTTTGAAATTTACTGTATGTGAAAACTGATCCCTAGTTTCATTGCAGTGCTCGGTTTCTCTTTCAATCATTTGTCCAAAACAGCTGCCAAAACTTAGGTCAATCTACAATGCTGTAAGGATGAGGATTTTTTGTGGTCTCTTTTCTTTTGTATTGATGCTAGCAAAATCACATTTATGGCACTGTTGCTTCTCGCATGGAGGGAAGATAACAAAAATCATTTGGGGGATGGGGTTTGGAATACCCTTGCACAGAATACTTTGCTCTTCTGAAATTGGTTGAAATCACCAATGTTTATCTGAGGTATGCTATTTAACACACACTTTACAATGTAGGGGAAGCGCAACAGCCAAGCAGCAGATCCAACTGTTGACAATGTAAAAAATCCTCATTTTCTTGTGTTGATCTCAGAGGACTTTATGGAGGCTCGTGCTGCATTGAGCCTTCCTGGAGCTACAAGTTTGACTTCTAATCAAACTCCTGTAAAAGTGGATATTGCTTCAGTTACTTCTGTATCTGGGCCAGCTCCAACTTCTATTCCGTCAGGTTGTTCATGCTGTCTGGTCTGCTTTTTTATAATTGAGTGTGACTGAATATTAGCACGACTTGTTAAGTTATTTTGCTTGGCGTTTTTCTCTTCTGAAGCCCCTCACCTAACATGATTTTTGTACAAGAGAGAAAGAAAGATATAACAATCAGATCAATCAATATTTTCTACCCAGTGTATGTTTAACCCCCTGTAACATTGGTTCTCATGTAGAAGCTCTTAGTTTGTTATCCTTCAAAATTTTCATCTCCTTAATGTTAAAGATACATTGTTGTGATGAGAGGCTTTGAGTACATCTCCTCTCATAGATCTTAGGATTTCAAACCTGTACCTGCTTTTTCCCGTGAAGTCCTGAGATATCTGTTGTGGAAGATGATATCTTCTTAGTGCTAATTTATTGATTCTTATTGCACTTGAAACATCAGAAATAAACCATAAGAAAATGGCCAGTTTTTTCCTTAGGCATTTAGGTATTCAGGTATTGACCACTTGATTTAGGCTTATTTGGTTACTTCCAATATTAAATTCTTTGTTGATATTTTTCCTGGTGGAAGACTTACTTTCTTTCAAAACTTCAGTGAACGGATCTATCACAAATCGACCAGCAATTTCAGTTGGAAATGTTCCCACTGCAACTGTGAAAGTTGTAAGTCTAGCGAATCCTTTAATCTTGTTTTTGCTCTCTTATCAAAGGGAAATAAAGTTGTTTCCATGATAGCATTGATTCTGTGCATTATGGGCATGGTTAAGAGCTTTTGTGATTTTATATTTGCAGGAGCCAAGTACTATAACTTCCATGGCAAATGGACCTACTTTTCCCCATAATCCTTCTGTTCCATGCCCTGCATCTCAGGGAGTTCCAATCTTGCAGACTTCTTCACCATCTACTTCTACTCAAGATGTGGCAACAAGTGGTGATGATGTGCAGGACTTGAAACCAAATGTCAGTGTGATGACTCAGCCTGCACGTCCTGGGGCTCCTGCTGCAGCAAATGTGAGCATTCTGAACAAAATCTCTCAAGCACGGCAAGTGATGAACTCTGCAGGCTTAAGTGGAGGAACTTCTTTAGGTCTCCCATCAATAAATCAAGCTTCTGTGGCCATGCACACGTCAAATATGATTTCGAGTAGAATGGCATCTTCTGTGCCTGCTGCTCAAACTGTATTTTCACCTGGGCAACCAGGTGTCTCTTCGATAACAGGGTCAGGGACTCTTACTGGGACAACGCTAATTGGGCCAAACTCTGGTCTCGGATCATTCACTTCTGCTACTTCTAATATGTCTGGAAATTCAAACCTTGGGAGGATTTCACAACCAATGGGTAATCTTCAAGCAGGTGTTAGCATTGGTCAATTAGCACCAGGCATGAGCCAAGGAAATATTTCAGGAGCACAAATGGTCCAAAGCGGGATGGGTGCAAACCCAAACACAATGAGCGGTCTGGGTCCATCGGGTGTCTCTTCTGGCATGAACACTATGATTCCTCCCCCTGGAATGTCTCAACAAGTACAATCCGGGATGCAGCCTCTTGGTGCAAACAATAACTCAGCAGATAATTTGCCATTGTCACAACAAACAGCAGGGGGCTTGCAACCAGCACAACCGAAATATGCCAAAGTCTGGGAGGTAAGTTTGATTGCTTCTTTGGGATAACTGAGTGTACATAAATTGTTATTCAAGATTATAGTGGATTTGCAAGTCAGTGCTGAAAGTATTTCACTCTTATTTTCAAGTAAAGAACGTAACTTTTATTGCCTTTCGTCAAAAAGTTGTTTATTCTAAACACATGAACTTTTGGCATGAACTGGTTCGTAGTATGTACAATAGTGCCTTCTGGAAAGTTTGCCCATTCCACAAATTTAACAAATGGACAAATCTGTCATGATCCTTGAATCAGGTGGTCATGGGTGGGTTTGGGGTGTAACCTATGTTCGGAAGTCACTGATCTGATGAAAATTTATACAGTACCCTTTGCTTCTTCTTCTTCTTTTTTGGTACGGGGTATGGGTGAAAAATCATTAGAGCCCATCTAACTGTTGTTATTCTATGTGAAACAAAAATCAGACTTGTATAATCCTTTTAGGATGAGGATAACTCTTAAAGTTCTTCATTTCCCTTTTTGCTGATAATATTGATTCTGACAGTCAAAGCACCATAACCTTAAAGACTCCAAAGCCAGTAGAAAAATGGTTCCAATGCCATCATTGAGGGTGTAACCTCTGCTATCAGTTAAGGCATACAAATCCTTTGATTCCCCCTTTCTTGCTGAACACCTCAAACTAAAATTTGTTGATAGTTTCTAATTAATCATAACTACCTGAGTCTCATCTTGTTAGATTTGGTAATAGTTTGCTGACACCCTTGAGTGGCTAATGAGACAGGTAAAACAATCCAAAATGTAATGGGAATGTTTGATCATGTATGGAATAGCAAGTATGAAATCACTTAACTGTCCTTTGGATGATAAAATAGTCGATTAGATTTTGCTTAATTTCTTTCTTCTTCATTATTATTATTGTTTTCAAAATTATTGTATTTAACTCACTTGAAAGGTTTTCTTCAATATCAGTGTAGATTTCTTGAACTGTCAAACAGGTGTCTTTATGAACTCATTAATTTAGTAATTTCTTTTGAACATTTGAACTTCATACAGGGAAACTTGTCTGGGCAACAGCAAGGGCAGCCTGTCTTTATCACCAGATTAGAAGTATGTTTGAAATGGATTAGAAATCTCCACTTACTACATAGTGCTGTTTCAGTCTCCTTTTAATAGTAACTAATCTTGGTACATTTGACACAGTTTTACACATTGACCTTATACTTTTTTCCCTTGATGCAGGGTTATAGGAATGCTTCGGCCTCTGGGACGTAAGTTCAGGCATAGTAATATAGTACAAGTAGAAAAAAAAACCTACACTGTCCACTTTCTAAAGTCTTTTACATCTTCAATTTACATTTTTGGGAACAACTTTCAATTTATCTTTGGTTGTTCCAAAAGATGCATCGATTTTATATTTGTTGGCTGTATATAAATACGAGCCACAAATTAACTGTTACAGTTTTTAGATAAAAGAAAATCATATCATCTAACTAAAAAGAATTACAAAAACACGATGGGACTAATTCTATCCAGGTTTACATTTGAGAAAATCATCACATGGTCATCAGATGATTTGTCTGGGACTGCGAGTTTTACTCTGAAGGTAGATGGTCCTTCATACCACTGCCCTTTAGCTATATGTCCCAGTATCTTGTTACTGACAGGTTTAGTTTTGAGGGTATTTTGTCCATCTAATCATCCAACCATGTTAAAAACACTATTGGCAATGGGACATGTTTAGTTTTGAGAGTTACCTAAATCTCAGCCTTATTGATCAGGGTACAGATTGCTCAAGTGCTAAGGATCAGACTTTAGTATTAAAGTCAAAACTGTATTCTAAGTAAAACCTATAGTTGGATAAGTTGTATTAAAATTGAATGTTTTATTTATTCATGAATAGACAGAATATTTGTGAGATTTCATTCGATTGTTTAAGATAGATGACTCCAACTTCTGAACTTTTGATCTAGACCTTTCAAACTATGAAGTTTTTGAGTGTTTGTGTGATCATTTGATTTTTTCTTTCATTGTTTAATATTTTTAGATTCCCTTGTTAGCACACATATTTGTCAAGATGGGGTAAACTGGTTTAGTTTTTATGTGTGCTTCTCAGCCTTGCGGCAAACTGGCCACCGACAATGCAAATAGTTCGGCTTATATCTCAGGACGACATGAATAACAAGTAATTGCATCTTACTTGAGATTTTCAGCATGTCTCTTTTGCATTTATTCTTTGTATTTATGGTTTTTTTTTTTAATTTGGTTTATTTTGACGAAGGCAATATGTCGGAAAGGCTGTTTTTCTAGTTTTTCGAGCCATGAATCAGCATGGATTTCTTGGACATCTCCGAAAGAAGAAGCTTGTAAGTTGTCTGGTTTCATTAATTTCTTTTTCTGGATTAGTAGGTAGCTCAATGCTTTCCAATTTGATATTTTCTTGAAAAGTTACTGTCAATTCTTATGTCATCCATCAGTTCTCCCTTCTGCTTTCAATGTTAACTTCAGTGAGATGACTTTTTTGTTGGGATCTTGATGCTCACCATTCATTGCATGCTGCTACTTTCCTGGTTGAAATTTGCTTGTATTAAAGTGAATTGGAACCAAAGATAAAAAGATAATGAAGACACTTTCTGTATATTATTTTTTCTCTAAGCAGAAACTTAAAAGAGTGGAATTGCAGGATTAGAAGTTGCCCTTTTTAAACAGAGTTGCCAAATAAGTTCATGAGAAACAAGTAGCAAATCAATGCCATACTTCACGTATTGTTTTTAACAACCCTTCATTGCATTCTTCCACCCTCTCCTATTTCTCCCCTTTCATATTGTTCTTTAAAAAATGCCTGCTTAGGCACTCTGATTTTGTTAAGCCATATCAGGGGTATGATAGTAGTTGCACAGATGCTATCAAGTCAAGCTTAGAATGTTCACATATTTTAATTGTTTTCAACCTGATCTCTTGAGTGAAATTTTGCACTCACTACTTTTGAGGGTGAATCATGAATGCATGGATGCCATCAAAAGAAGTTATTATTCTACTGTAGAATGGATATAGTTGTAGGAATGTGGGGACCTATTTCCTTGCTTACACATGGTTGGAGGTCCTTCTATCTTGTCAGCTTGGTTGTCTGACAGGCATGGAATTTTGCAGTTCATTAATGTTCAAATAATTTAAACCCTTTTTTTAATTGAAATAATAGAAACCTCTATGAATCTCCTTTAATGAAGTTCTGTAAACTCATAACTAATTACAATTTTAGCTCGATCGAACCTTCTAAAACTCTAAGAGGATGACTGTCCTAATTCTTCCAAAAAAAAATAAAAAATGAATGAATGAATGAAAAACAGCTAGTTACAAATTCTTGTATATTTATTTTATTTTAGATTTAATTAGTTCAGGATAGTGCTTCATTTCTCATGGAAAAAACATGGCTATTTGATGTGTTTTTTTCTGACTTTGATTTTGTCGTTCTTAATTTCCCTAGTGTGCAGTAATCCAGTTACCATCTCAGACATTGCTTATCTCTGTTTCTGACAAGGCCTACCACTTGATAGGGATGCTTTTTCCTGGGGTAAGATGTATTTGCATTTCTATTTCTCAATACCTGGAAATTCTTTTAGAACTACCCGTCACAAAAATTAGCTACATATTTGTTTTTGGGGCTTGCACGTCAATGTGCCTTTTCCTTTTTAATTGTTGTTGAGACATGATTAAGCCATCAAAATAAGGCGATGAATCAACCTTTTACCTGTATCTCTTGCATTATAACTTAATGTAAACTATGTGGAACCAGGATATGGTTGTGTTTAAGCCACAAATATCCAGTCAGCAGCAGCAAATACAGATGCAACAACAACATCCACAACTGCAGCAGCAGCTTCCACAATTGCAGCAACAGCAAATGGCTGGAGCAGGAATGGGTCAAACTTATGTTCAAGGTCCAGGTCGTCCACAATTAGTATCTCAAGGACAAGTTTCTTCACAAGGGCCAGCAAACATGCCTGGAGGAGGCTTTATGAGTCACTAAGAACTCCAATTCAGTAGGGAGCAGGATGCACCTTTGTAACAGGGAATGATTCTATCACTCACATAGATAATTCATTGATAATGTTCTCTGTCAAGGCTGATGTGTAGTAGCAGAAACCTTCATGAATTTGAAAAAGTTGCTTGGCTTCCACTTCGTATAATGACGCAAGTTTTCACGCCTGTGCTTTCATGTGATAGAGATTTTCTTCATTGCTAGTTGCATTACGTTTCTTGTAGTCATTTCTGCTATTCTAGAAAGTAAATTATTGTTAAGATTTTAATTTGGAGCTTCTTTTTGCTATTTTGTTTATTAGATTATAATTTGGAGCTTCCTTTTCCTATTTTGTTTATTGATCTTCCTCATTGTTTCGTGTTGTTACTGAAGTGAATTGATCAGTAGCAATTAACATATGCCTCATGGGATGGACACGAACGTTTCCAAATGTAATTGTTAGGACTCTTGGACCTCTATGACAGTACTCAATACAAAAGAAATTTACTTGTCAATCCTTGAGGTATGTTTACTCAAGTTCTCCTTGTTGGCTGGTTAACCTAGCAAATTGTACTTTTCCGGTATTGCAACTTATTCAAAATTCGAGTATAGTTTCGCTGATTTCGTTTATTTAACTTTTATTATCATTTATATCTTTATAGTATTATTTAAATCAATGGTAAAATATTTTACTAAAATTAGGTTACTTTTACATTTTTTTGATAGTTGTTGACAGACATTGTTTTTACAAATTTTAGCAATGACATTATTGTGGACTGCATCTAATGGAGTTGTCGACATAACATTTCTTTTGATATTTATTTCTTTTCCTTGAAGTTTTTTTTAATCTTCAAAACATTGAAGAACACAAAAATCCTCAAAATTTCATTATATATATATATATATAAAAAAAAAAACAAATCCTCGTAAATTGTTTCATTAATGTTTTATTTTATTTGTATATACAAATTGCATAATGAACCCATCTCATGTTTTTTTTTTAAAACAATATGGTATAATATAATTAGCTAATAACTGGATTCATGATACTTATTTTTATTATCATTTATTATTTTGTGAAATGTATCTGTTTTATTAATATAAATAAAAAAATAAACAGACAATTTAATTTCATCGCAAAAATTTGTTGGTTTGAAGGTAATTTAAGGTATTATTTGACATTGCGTTTTAATTATATTTTTTGATATTTTTGAATTTTATTAAATTTAAATTAATTTTTTTATTACATGCAATGTTGTCAAAAATAAAATTCAAGCAAAAAAACTATTTAAAAAAATAAATTTTACCATATTATCTGACAGAACCTAAGTCTCTAACCATTAAAGCATAAAGGAAGAAAAAAAATATCAAGACAAAATAATGTTTAACCTAGAAGCTTAGAAGAAATGAAAAGGAATAACAATTCTAAAAATAAATTAAAAAAAAAAAAACAAGTTGTAACAAAACTTTTGCTCATGAGAGTGCCAAAACGACGTGTTTTCATGCTTATACATTCCGTCCATGAGTTTTTCTTTTTCTTTTTCTGTGATGTTTTGTCTACACAAGCCACAACCCAACTCCACCACCAGTTTGTTTTGTCCTTTTTCTTTTTTTCCAAAACGAAAAGAAAAAATCGTTTACAATTACTATTTTTTTTCAAAGAAAAGGAAAGGAAAAAATACAGGGTCCATTTCTCGTTTAGGGAAGGGAGAGGGAGAGGGAGAAGGGGGCGAGAATGGAGACTGCGATTTGTGGGAGAATAGCTCTCTCACCCAATCACGTCTTTAACCCTAAACCCGGTACTTATTACTCTTTCTTCCCTCAACTACTTTTATTTTACTCGAATTTATTTCTCTAAATTTAATTTTATGACGACCGTCAGTTATTACTTTTGGCTGCGGTTTACGAGCTGTATTTCTTGCTGCTATTTGTTTATATTCTTGTACAAGAACAACCGCCATGCTAGCTAGTTGGTCGTTGCAGTTTGTTACTCTCCAGCTGCTTTTGTTTTCTGTGGTGTTGAATGATTAATAATTAATTAAGAAGGGACAGAGGGCATCAGTTCTCTGAGTTTTGGTGGGGATTTTGAATTTAAATTTCCGTAAATCTCATTTCATCTCTTTTATCAATCCTGGTTTCCGGCGAGATGTTCGTGTTTTAACTGGTGGTATTGAGTAGAGTGGTCGTTGGGTCTCGGGTGGGATGTCTGTAGGACATAAACCTGGTTGCCAGTATTTATTATTTTTCCCTTTTTTTTTTTTGAGTAGGTGACAAGAACTCTGTTTGTAGAGGACCATGTGCCAGCCGTGGGATTCTCATGTCTATATCAGCAACAGTCTCAGGCAAAGGAGGAGGAGGAGGGGTATTGGAGAAGCCCGTTATCGAGAGAACCACTCCTGGTCGCGAATCTGAGTTTGATTTGAGGTACGTACCAGCACCACTTTTCTTCCCCTCCTTTTTTTATGAGATCTAAATTAAACAACTCAATGCTTCCTTTCCGAGCATACGAGGAGAGATAAGTTTGATATCTGATGACCCCGAGTCAGGTGCATTCCTGTGGAAACAATTCAGGTTGATGAAAGTTGGAAAATATATATATTATTTTTTTATCATTCTAAATTTAATTACAATTTAGGGTTACCCTTTGCGTGAACACAGGGGTGTTGCTTTATTATTTCTTATTTGCGCTGTCTATCGATCTCCAACCATTCACTTGAGTAAATATTGTTTATCTTCAAATAACCTTCAGGAAATCAAAGAAAATGGCGCCACCTTATCGTGTGATACTGCACAATGACAATTACAATAAACGTGAATATGTTGTTCAAGTTCTGATGAAAGTCATCCCCGGGATGACCCTTGACAATGCTGTTAACATTATGCAAGAAGCACACTACAATGGCATGTCAGTGGTGATTATTTGCACTCAGGCTGATGCCGAAGAGCACTGCATGCAGCTGAGGGGCAATGGACTTCTGAGTTCAATCGAACCTGCCAGCGGTGGATGCTGAGGGCCGTCTTGATGAAATTACATGTTTTCCTGTTAAAAGTGTCATTAAAGCAATAGATGTATATAACATAGCAGTGACCATATTTACACGTATCGGTCTCGTCCATGTTCAGACGCAAATGGCAGAATTCGCTAATTTTTAATAAAAAGAGACAGATCCGCAGCTCTTACATTAACTGCAATCTGTGGTTGTTATCCATGTCGTAAACAGGATGTTGTGCTGAACACACAATTCCCCAAGGCTTATATCACATTTGATTTTCTCAAACTGTATTGAACTAGCAGTACTGTTTTGTTTTCAATATTATCATGAGCCGTTCCATTTAATAACCTGATTGTTACCAAATGAGCAGACTCGCGAAACATCTCTTGTTCCTTCTTTTGGATTCATTCTTATTTTTTTGGCTGCAGAAATCTAATTTGAACCTCTTCTAATTAGAGCCATCGTGGCAGTGATGTCACTGAACCTTTTGATCAAGGCACCCACATGCCACAGCACTATTTCACAACTAGCCGCAGCACCGAGTACAGAATCTTCCGTCTCATATTCATTCTGAGTTGTACTGAGACAAATTTCCCAAATATTATCTGCTTTAACAAATCAACAGCGAACCTTCAAATTGCATGCAGAAAATCAACTGCGTGCAATAGATTTTGGTGCCTCGTACTTCATTCAAGTAAAAGATATATCAAGATCCAACAAAATATCATTTTAACTCGTACTTCATTCAAGTAAAGATATATCAAGATCCAACAAAATATCATTTAAGTAGAGTATATAACACGCCCTTGATTTTGACAATCAAACATGCTACTGCTCTTCGAATCAGGGAATTTCTGTTTTGAGCAATTGCTCTTGTAAATATTCTTGTCATGTCCTCGGAGAACGATCACCTTCTTGATGTTTGAAAGTTAAACCAGTTTCAATCCCTGAATGCAAGCAGTCACAAACAGATCCATTGTTAGACTATTGAATAGTACAGATTGAAGTGCAAATTTCTTTTCACCTATTAACCAGCGTCATGCCTGTGTAGCCACTTGAAGCCATTGTTCTCAGAGTTCTATTTGTTAATTGATAGAAAGGCATTCCAATTTAACGTCAACGCCTTTCATAAACTAGTTCTTGCATCCTGTTCTGACAGGTAAATTTTGCATCTACGTTTGCTGCAGTCTTTTTCCATGACTGTGTGTGTGTGTGCATGTGCAAGCAAGTGGCCTGCACGTTTCTGTGAAAGTGATTCCTCGAGTGAAAATATTACCACCCAACCAACTCTCAGAGGATGTTTAGGAATATAGTCGCAATTAATTTTCAATATACTTTTTTTTCAGAAAAGCATCGAAATAATGTTTTTTTTTCTTTCAAAATTTATTTTTAATATCAACATATCAAAACAATTCAAAACACTAAAAAAATAATTTAAAGCAAAAAAAAAATCATATTTTGATGAAAAGAATATTGAAACTCACTCCCAAACACCCCCATATTCTGTTGGACAACAGTTTTTCTGCATTTCCTTCTCTTTTTCCAATTAATACTCATGTAACCCAGCTCCAACCCCTCCTCTTCTCATCTTATACACCATGAATGAGGTATCTAAGTGAATTGAAAGTACTTACTGCTAGTTAGATGATGGGTCTATTCAACCACTGAAAGGAAGGATTGGATTCCAAAAATAATAAAAAGAACTCCACCTGACAATGCAACCTGAATGGCAAAAAGCACAGCATTGACATCAAAGATTGCTTGCATGCATAATGTAGAGAAAAACATTCTGAACATGCTATGAAGAAAAATGCAGGGATCAATAATTACTATCTTCTCAGATATTTGAGATGCCAAGGTCTTTCCACCAACAACAGCAGCAGTAGTACACAATGCTTGCCCTCTGAAGAAAAGGAAAAACAATCAACCACAATAAACTTGGTGGTATATATAGCAAGTTCAAACAAGAAAAATAGCATGAATCCAATAAATGTATGGAGAAAACATTATAACTTACACAATTCCACCAAGAACTACACCTAATGGGTTCTCATCAGCAGCCAAGCCAATGGTGGCCAACTGAAAAGCAGTTGAACATAGTGCAAAATAAGAATGAAGCACCATCACCATGAGAATAAATTAATGGGATGTATGGTTCCTGAAGGTGATTCTTACCTGGCTCTTGTCACCCCATTCACCAAAGAAAGTAATGGAAAATGCCTGCGGAACACGCATGATAAAACTGGTTATCCCAAAGGTCAAATAAGATTATTTTTTTCCTGAACCAACAGTAGTACCAAATCTAATAGTTTGAAGAGAGAAGAAAAAAAGTAAAGCATTACTTTCAAGAGTATTGGCGAGAACAACTGTGAAAGAAATGGCCGCCTCTGCTTTTTCAACTTATCATCATCCTGGAATAAAACAGTTAAAAAGTTTGAAACCAACAAGCATAGCATATTCAAGGAACAAAGTCAGAAACATTCAACTATGAAACTAAATTGCTGCTACGCATAACCAATTTAGGCATGACTGAATCATTTGTCTCATGAAATATAGGAAATGTCCAGTTAATGATTCCATTTATTGTCAATCCAGATGTTTGAAGATTAATGAAAAATGTACATTCGACATGCCACATTCTGGTACCAACACCTGATAGCACATAAGCTGCACCCCAGCCTACTATTATTTTGAAATTCAGATATATGCAGCTCTGTGGTCCATGTTTAGAGATGCCACACAATGGGCAATTACTTGCATTAAATACAGAAAGGAAATAAAATAAAAATAAAACCTCCACCAGCTAAATACACATATATCCAATCCGCTCTAGGACAATAGGATACCTAACAACAAAAGACATATATTCTCTTAATGTCTGCACATTTCTGTTCATTTTTTGAGGAAAGGAAATATGGTGATTGTTTGACTAAATTCTTTCCAAGGGACAACAACCAAAAAACAACAATAAAGTGGAGTTGACACAGCATATAGCGTGGATAAAAGCTAGAGTTCTCAAACCCTAAGGTTACAGACCCAAGCTATAGAGAAATTTAGAGAATAAAATCTAGTATTTTATAAAGTCTGAATGATAATCTTAATCTTCCAAAAATAAACTAGACATCCTTATTTTTATTAGTTCTAGATGTAAAATCCTTTATAAAAAAAGGATTCCTATTTAAAACTTAACCAACTACTAGAATCCATCAAGCATTGATTCCTAACTAGTAAAAATCTTAATTAAATTGAAAGTCCTAATCTAAATAGGAAAAGGAATCTAAGTACAACAAGTTAAAATAAAGACAATCTCGCAGAGTAACTCCCGAGCCTTCTTTGAAGGCCTTCGAAATTTTAACCTTATAGACAACAAGATCTTTAGAATTATGCTTGTTTTACTAGACTGCATGTTGAACTCTTCAAAACCTAGAAAATCTTAACAATTTAGGAAATAATACAATAAACATTATTATGCCAAGAATATTAAAGAAAATGCCCACACATCAAGAGTCAACCCACACCCAAATAGAAGGGGGGAAATAGCAAGATCAGTACAAAAGACTATTGCCTTCACGATCAGATATGTGAGTAGGAAGTGCTAGTTATCCAGTACACAGAGCACAGTTATTATACCTTGCTACCAGCTTTGGTGGTTCCTGTGTTAGCTTTCCAATCAGCATCCTAATGATAAAACAGAGACAAAGTGAACAACCATTCCATTTAAATGTAAATATCATCAGAGGGAAGAAACAAACCAATTTAGCTTCAACTTCTGCCAATTCTTCAGCCTCCCTGTTCAAAACAATAGAAATAAATTCCAATGAGAACAAATTGTGAAGCTGGAGAAGAGTGAAAAGGAAAGCTAACAAAGAAAGAAGATCAAACCCTTACCCTTTGTCATGAAATCCATCCCACAATGACCAAAACCCAAATCCAAAAAACAGTATTGTTGTTATGTGATGAGTCCAAGTACGAGAGATCTAGATCAGCAAACATGGATGAAAACTCAATCAACAAACGTAAAAGAAAGTAACAAGGCAGTCTCACTTGACAACTTTAAATAGATACATGCACTTAAACAAATACTGCAGAACAGATAGATGACTAGAGAAGAGAAAGCAGTAGGGGAGGGGGTGTTGGTAAGCTATGTTTGTCAATGCTACCTATGGACTTATCAAGTATCATAACCAAAGACAACCTGGAGAGTTAACTATACATGAACCACAGCTTACAACAGGCTATACTTGGGCTTTTCTTGTGCACTACCAGGAAATTTGTGTCCCAAGGAAGACATCAAGGATGCAAAATCTATCAATTACTTGTTTAACAAGTTCAATTGCATCCAACAGAAATGTAATTGCTCTGCCACAACATCAAAAAAGGGCACCCCAATAGAAACACAAAATTAACCAGCAAACAAAACTATCCAGGCCCCAAACAGACTGCTTACCAGATTTGGAGCAGCCCAGCCAACGATAGCAGAAAGGATAGTCATCACCTAAAAATCAACGAATATTATCATTAACAATTGGGCACTTGGAAAGTGCAATTTTGTCAAATCTACAATCAAGCATGAAAAAAACAAGAGAAAACACTTACAATCAAAGCTGCCAAGCAACCTGACAAAACAAGTCTTCTTGGGTGACGCATGGCCAAGATCTAGAAACAAGCAGAACAAGGCAAGCAGGTACAAAAAGCAAGAGAATTATAAATAACTAGTTATAGGCAAATTGTGATTGAAATTCTAGCTTTTAATTAGACGACTATGCAAAAGGGATATTGGAGAAATCCTACATGACAGAATGATGCCTGATTCTCTATCCTAAGTAAACTACATAGCATAAAAGACACTCTCGAACAGAAACTATGAAATCCACAAGTGAAATGAGCAGTGAAAACTCAAAAAACACCATCATTGGCCACTTAAGCAAAGAATGTCATTTTAGAACAAATCAAATGAGATTTTGAATCCTTCTCCGTGTATCTATTATCACCCAAAAAAAAATTGTGGCTGCTTTTACTAAAAGTGAGGACAGTACAAAAGATGCAAATTGGCTGTAAACTACAATCATTGTCTTTTTTCAACTTCTCTTGTGCTCGCTCGGTTCAAAACATAAGCTTTGGAGAGCTCAGGAATATAGGAATAATTACAAATATAAAGGCTGTTAAATTGGATTGGTTTTCCATATTCGTACTGCCAGAAAGTTATCAAAGATACTCATTTTCGAAACTCCAACTTGTCCATAAATACAGCAAGTCCTTGAACCTGTGTAATTTTCTAGTAAATTTGATTTAACATTGTTTCGTACTTTTGGTACCATCAAGCAAATATTTTAAATTTTCTTTACCATTATCGTGTTCTTTATTTTTTGTTGTATTTTCAGAATTCTATGACCATAACTGCAAAGACCATCCCAGTGGTTGAAAGCAACTAAAGGTTACCAAGTTTAAATGAGACAAGGAATAAGCAGGTGGATGGGGATGGGCAAGAGTAATGAAGAAAACAAAACATGCAAGTTTTTTCGGTTTTTCAACAGAAAAGCATCATCGACAGCGAACGTAAATAAGTTGCTGAAACTCCATCTTATAGACAGTCTCAGTTATTTCAACATGGCGATAAACAACCCAGGCTGGTACTATGTGGAGAAAACAATACCCACCCGATCCTAAAAAGTAACGTACCAGAAAAAAAGAAGGGGAAAGGTACGGTAATGATAATATAAACAACAAAAGAAGAATTAATCCCTGATCTAACGGTCCTGTGAGCAACAGAACCTATCAAACTCAGGAGAATTTATCCCTTTCTCAAATGTAAGAACCACTATCCATATTAAATTATATCATAAGAATATTCCTTTTTCTTTAATTAAAAAAATAGCATTACTTTCCACACATTAATCATCGTTTAATAAAATTCAACGCATAAAGCTTTTCCCGAAAATTAATCTCTATCTCAAGAGATTCCCACTTGACCATAAGGACAAAAAAAAAGAGGCAACTTTCTGTAATTTATATCTTAAAAAAAAAATACAGGTTCAAAATTAATTTAGGTAATAGATCAAGAAAATACACCAAATTCCTTAGAGAATAAATAAATAACACTAACCGCAGCAGCAAAAAAAGTCTTGTCGCCGATTTCCGACAGCACGGTCATTGCAAGGGACTTAGTGAAACCCTTGGTAAAGCAAAAGGAAAGAATGAAAGAAGATCCGTGATTAACAAGTGTTAAATCCAGGTTACAAAGAAATCAACAGAGATTAATATTTACTTCACGGACTAATTACCTGAGCAACCGAGGTCATGTTTTCCAGTAAAAGATGACAAGATTTCCTGACAATGAGAGAAACTGGAGCTGCTGTGGGAAATTTCTTCGAAGACACAGTTGTCGTTGAGATTTCGTGTGAGGGGCTAGTCCTGGTTAGTATAAGCCTATAAGGAGCGTGAGTTTCGGTTCCTGTTGAGAAGGAAAGATACTTTTCGTCTGGGGCTTTAACACGCGGCAGCTGTTGTTGTGTTGTGATTGGACGGACATCTGGCATTAGAGGATGTTAGGGTTGCAATCTATAGTTTCGGAAATCAGCGCGTGACCTCAATCATTAATCACTCTTTATTTTTGTAAGGTAAACTAAATGATCTTTCAACTATTGAAAACTACTTAGTTAGTTGTTTTTTGTCTGTTTTGAATTTAAGTATTATTTTTATTTAAGAAGTATAAAAGGAAGAAATAGATAATATGAAAGGATAAATGGACACAAAAGATATTTTCGAAATAAAATAAATTCTGAACTAAGTATGAGTGTTTGCTAAATGTCACTTGTTGACATTCGACGTGGCGGGAGATGTTTTGCCCTTGTATACGTATATCAGAAACGATGACATCAGCTACTTTTTCGAGGGAATTTACTTTTCTTCTTCAACTAAAGTGGGGTATTCATTTTATTTTGCTATCACTCCTCCATTTAAAAAGTGAATATCTGGGTTTGTTTCAGAGATTTATCTTATTTGAATTCGAGTTTTAGGATGTATGTTAATCATCTTTGCGATATCTTATCTTTCTACTATATTTATAAGGCATTCAGTGGATTATGAATATTAATCATAATATATGCAATCTGTTCCGGACACTTTACATAAATAAAAAAAATGAACACACTCAAGATTATGTACTAAAAAAGGAATTTTTTTTTCTGTATTTAGATTTTTTATTGTATATACTAGTGTTTTATTTTTTCATTAAATTAAATTTAAATTTATAGGATATTTAATAAACTTGAAAATTAAACATAATATATATAAACTAACCCAAACTCTAAATTATATATATAAAAAAAGTAAACATTACAACAGTATGAATTTTTTGTGATGTGCACTGTGCAGTGTCCATGGCTGCGTCTAATTTTCTATAAAAAGCAAGAAATTCATAACATTTGAACTAATTAAAAGTACAAAATGGCTTGCTTCCTAGAAAAACTAGAGGTTGTCTTACTGGGATGCCTCGGTAAAACTTCCACTTTTGTTTTTTTGTTTAATTGCACCCTGTGAGGCCACAGCCAATGATCAAAATGTCAAACTTTGCGAATGATGAAAGAAAATAAATAATAAGGGATCAAAATGAAAAATACGAAGAAACTACAAGGTGGTTATTTAATATTTAGCATGAGAATTTAATTTTCTCACTCCTCTTTTTAAGTTGATACATTTTCAGCCCTTGTACCTACGAAAATTATTGGCTAGAACTGATTGAACTACAAAAATAATTGATTCTGGTGCTGCTGTGCTTTTAGATCTTCACCTTGTGAGGAAAGCAAATAGACTGATTTTAAATAGACTGAGTTTTAGTTTTTACATTGGTTTTTTTAGATGATTTTATGCTGCAATTTGGGTTTTTAGTTTGTGTTTTTATATTTTCTTAAGTGAAAGAAATAATATTTAAAATTTATTTTTTTTCAATTATTCTAGTAACGTGTTGGTCAGAAGCTCAGCACAAGGTGTAAGGGCTGCTTCTATTTTAAAATATTATCATTAGATACTATCTTGGCGCGATTCACAAGGTAGCCCATTTGCGACCGAGTGATGAAGTAATAAAATGTTCTTAAGTGGCCGCCGCAGGTTGGAATCCTGCTACTGTCGTCTCCCCCATATTCTTAAAACTTCAATGTTTTCCCAGTGTTCTTAAGCCTATCGGAGAAAGTAAAGTATATTTTACAGTGTAACTGTAGTTATTACTTTAAAAAATAACTACACTTACACTGTAAAATATACTTTACCTTTTTCAATATAAATGAAATTATTTTAAAAAATAACTACAGTTACACTGTAAAATATACTTTAGTTTCTCCAATAGGCTAAAGAATATTGAGAAAACATTGAAGTTTAAGAATATGGGGGAAACAAAACTAGCAGGATTCCAACCTGCGGCGGCCATTTAAGAACATCTTATTACTTCATCACTCGGTCGCAAATGGACTACCTTGTGAATCGCGCCAAAATATAGTATCTAATGATAATATTAGTAATTTTTAGATTATTTTTTAAAATAATTTTAATATAAGTGCATTAAGATGATTTAAAAATACTAAAAAAATATAAAATTTTTAATTTTTTAATAAATATTTTTAAAATATAAAAATAATCAGGTAACATTTATAGGAGGGGAGAATCCTCGTTAATTTTTTTGGTATTTTTTTTCCTTTAATATTTTGGATTTTGAAGAAAGCCCACGAGAATAAAAGTTTGGAATTTTGGGTAATTTTTATCATTTGATTTTTCATGATTTAATTATTCAGCTGAGACAAGCGGTTTTATTAGTTTTGCTTAGTTATTGTAATTTTTAAGAAATTTGGATCATTTATTATTATTTATAAATCGCATGCTTGAAGTGATTTAAACCCTTCTTCATTTTGATCAGCGAACGATAGCTGGTAAAATTAAAGGACTTGCACAACAGAGAGTTGGACTGAGGGCTCAACAAGTACCGGCAACCCCTTATTTGATTATGTTATGAGTGTTTAATTTTACAGATATTTTATTTTTATTATTGATGTATTTTTTATATTTAATTATTTTATTCTAATCTATTTTTTTATAGAACTGGTGTCGCAATTCAAATAATAAACTTAATATTCCAATACAAGTTATAGCTTGTATTGATATAATATATTATATCTTGATATTTAAAAAATATTATTTTATTTTTTTAAGTAAAACCATATTATTATCTATCTTTTATATTGTATTTGAGTTCATGAACTTGATTTTTTGTTTTTGTCATTTGAGTTTTATTTTTATTCTTCGATTTTTTTTCTTGTGTTAAGTGACGTTATGGTATATAGCTTCTGTAACGATAACAAAACGCCAGTCAAAGTGAAAACAAGTTGTGACATTTAAATCCCGTTTTTTATTAAAAAAAATTATTATATTTTTTTAACAAATAACATAATTTGAGAAATATACAATAAAATAGCATATTATTATTTTTAAGCTGTACAGGATAATTTTTCCATATTTCATAAATAGTAAAAATTATGTTTATGAAACATGACAAAATAAAACTCTAATTATTTAGTTCAGCCGGTAAATCAATTAAAGCTAGTTGTATGAATCAGTCAATTATTTAATACAAAAATTATTATTTATTGAACTTTTTTTAAATATATTTTATGAGTTGAAATATACTCAAGTTTATAAATTAAAAAATAGATTCTAATTAAAATCTTGAAAAATTATTATTCATTCAATAATTATCATTTATTTTTTAATATCAATAATATAATTGACTTGTCATAACAAATGATTATAATTAGATATAGATGCACCATAATTAAATAAAAATATACCTCAAACAAGTTATTTAGATGGCTTAAAAAACATATTTATGAACCAACAGAACAAGTTTAAGTTAAATACGTCTTATCAGACCATGATAACATATCAAAAGAGCTATAATTTTTAATATAATTGTTGGGTTACTCTTAAATTTTCACAAAAATATCTGAGTATTATTTTCTATGTGGTAACCATTATTTCACTATATAGATTGTTGAATATTTAAATATTAAAAATCTTGTCAAGACTCTAGGTTTTATTATTCTTAAAATTTTTCTTATTATTTTAAAATTAATTAATTGATCTCACTGATAAAAATTATGAACCAATCAACCAATTAAGTTAGATAATTACAGTCTCACCTTGTGGCACTTTAAAAGAATCACATTTACTAAAAATCTCTATTTTAAAAGTGATAATTATTTTATTGCAATTAAAAATAATAATATTTAAGAAACATTGATAACATAAAAATATATTATTTTATCAAAACTTTTCTCTATTATATTAATTTTCATATTGATTTGATTTTGTATGCTGATTTTTCAATTTATCCTTCAAATCCTGTAAGCTAGGCAATGGATCGATGAATGGAAGAGTTAAGATGACACGTTCCCGCATCGAGTTTCCTATTTTCTCGGATGAAAAATTATGGTAGTATTTAAGTTGTCTAATGTACAAAAATCAACACTTCCGTTAAATTCTCAAAAAAAAATTAAAAAAAAAAGAAGAAGAGGAAGAAGAAGGTCATCACTTCTGTGCAACAGAGCTTGAGCACTGAACTCAATTTTAATGGTAAAAGAAAATATTTATTGTGGTTATATCTATTATGATGGTGTTTGCAGCTTGCAAGCTTGTTTTTCCTAGGGAAATTTGAGCGAAGAAGACTGACATTGAATTCCGAGGGGAGCACCCTTGTAAAAAAGTAGAAGTATTTATTTATTTTTCTATACCCACATAAAATTAGCATAATCTTCGACAATATGTATCACAGTAGTTTTTGTTTAACGTGTATAGTCGAATCTTTCCTTTCAATCATCTAAATTTTCTCATTAAGGAGAGACCTGAGAGCAAGAGAAGATTATCTTATATTGTATAGTAAAAAACTAGAAAAAAAAAATTAAAGGTATCAATTCTTTTACTGTGAACTACAATGTGCAATCCACAATAAAAAAATTTTAAAAAAAGAAAAAAAAATAAAGGCATACCCATGGGTTTTTTTTTTTGCATAAAAAATATAAAAAAAACTAAGATCTAAGAATATTAAGTTTTTCTACAAAGATATATTTAAAAACATTGAGTCTAACTATAACGTTTGACCAAAGAGTAGTATTTATTATATTATTAATAATATTAAACTTACATGACTCAAGTTTAAATGAGTCAAACTGTAATATTATATCCAAGAGTCTTGGATGTGGGTCTGACTGCAAGATTATGCTATAAAAAGTAAGTTGATGGGTTAACCAAGAATTAACCCAGTTAACTCACGAAACTAGGTTAACCAATCAAACTTGGGATATGCATTATGAAAATCTAATAATTACATGGAAAGAAATTTAAAATTAACAAACTAAATTAAATAAAAAAAATTAGGTTACCTTGTCGAACCAAGTTAACCCGTTAAACTCGGAATCCATGTCATAAAAATATAATAACTAAATAAAAAAATTTAACATTAACAAAAAAAATAAAAAAAATAGACGAGTTAATCTAGAATTAACTGGATTAACCTGTAAAACCAGGTTAACCCGTCAGATCTGAGATATATGTCATGAAAGTCTAATAACTAAATAGAAAGAAATTTAACATTAATAAACTAAAGTAAACAAAAAAAATTAAAAAAAAACTCTGAGTTAACTCGTCAAACCAGATTAACCTGTTAAACCCGGGATCCTTGTCATGAAAGTATGATAACTAAATAAAAAAATATTTAACACTAACAAAATAAAAGAAACCAAAAAAATGGACGGGTTAATCTAGAATTAACTGAGTTAACCCGTGAAATAAAGTTAATCCCGCGAAACCTGAGATATATGTCATGAAAATCTAATAACTAAATAGGAAAAAAATTTAACACTAACAAATTAAATTAAACAAAAAAATTATTAAAAGAAAAAAACAAAGAAAAAAAAGCTAAAGGCATAAAAATAAATTTATTTTTTAAAAAAAATAGCTTAAACTAAATTAAAAAAATTATTAAAAGAAAAAAACAAAGAAAGAAAAAAAAGCTAAAAGCATCAAAAAATTAAAAATAAAAAAAATGAAGAAAAATTGCTTAAAAAAAACAGCTTAGTCTTTCACTGTGGATTATTATAGTGAAAGGCTGAGCAGTTTTAGTTTTTTTTTAATAACAAATTAAATTAAACAAAATAAAATTTATTAAAAGAAAAAAAGAAACAAAGAAAAAAAAGCTAAAGGCATCAAAAAAGAAGAAATTAAAAAAATAGCTTAAACTAAATTAAACAAAAAAAATATTAAAAAAATAAAGGAAAAAAAAACTAAAGGCATAAAAAAAAAGTGAAGAAAAATTGCTTAAAGAAACAGCTTAAAAAAAAAAACAGTTCAATCTTTTACTGTAAATTACTACATTGAAAGGCTAAGCAATTTTAGTTTTTCTTAATGGTGGGTTTGCCTGAAACCAAAAGCAAACATACAAGCTCAGCTCCTGACGATCGAGAATTTTAACTTTCTAGGTAATAGCTGATGTGTTCTCTCTCTTTTTTTGTTTTCTTTTTTGTGAGAAATACCGTCAGGTTCCTTTTTCAGCCTGCGCTTAACTAGTAACATTTGGAGCTTTAGATGATCCTCAGAATCTGCATATGTACCCGGCCTCAGGCCCTGTTTTAACTGATGAAAACTATTTTCATTGGAAAACATCCCATAAAGAAGAGGCCCAGAACAAAAAACATTGTAATTTCTTATTGATATGTGATGTGCCTTTCCGTCTCCAAAAGCCAGCGGGGACACTTACAGGAGAAGAACATGACAACGGGCAGACTCTGCATAACAAGTAGCCTTATCCCTTTAATCATTGTACCTGAAACCATGGCCCTCTAACAAAGAAACTCCTTCAAAGGCAATGATTTTAGGATAGATCTAAATCACCAACCAACAAAAACTCCCTGTTATTGGCTCCAAGTCTACAAATCCCACAATCCCTGAGATGGTCCCAGTTTCAAAGAGAAAAGGAAAGGTACTGGGGCTGTGCATAGTTAACTTCTCTGATTCCTATCGAGTATTTTTATCACAGCACCCAGTGTACTCAGCCAGAAAATGTCTCTTCATGATTACAGACTCATTATGTTTACCAGAAAATTTACTCTTTCCAAATTGGCATTAACACTTTAACCAGTGGATGGTGGGCTCTCGTGTCACTTTAAATATACAAACAGATTCCCCATTACAATTGAATGTCTTGCTGACAGGACTAGAAAATCGAAGGGAAAGCTCCTTAACCAAACCCCAAGTAAATTTCTTTTTCTTATTTATGCCTATTACACTCGGCTGTTTATAGATATTTGCTGTGTCTTTTAATTCTATGAATTCAAATATAAAATCCAAGGAATCTGATAAATTTGTTTTAAAGAGTGGCTAGGCCAGAATGAAGGTATATTTTTAAAATTATTTGAAAATAAAATTTTGTCCCGATTAATACACATTCATATATAAAGAAAATCCAAACATTAAAGAAGAATATATATCATTTCCGAGTCACCAAACCACTACTTATAATAAATAGATGATGATCTTGATCACTCAACTCCCATATTGAAGGGGGAGCTATTCTTGGCTGTGACTATGGTTTCAACTTCTCCTTCCAAGGTGAGCAGAACCAGTTGTACACTTGTTTCCCATATACTTGCATGCTTATTATTTCGAAAAAATGCAACCATTTCTCTTTTCCATTCTTGAAATCTAAACAGGAAGATCAGTCCATGAGCAAATGGACAGAAGGCGACCCTGTTCGCCGAGCCAAATGGTGGTACTCAACTTTCCACGCTGTCACAGCCATGATCGGTGCAGGTGTTCTAAGTCTGCCATATGCCATGGCTTACTTAGGCTGGTATGTTAGTCAGTACTGTAACACAGCTTAACAGATTCTTATTTATTACGCGCAGCAAATAAGACTAAAATAATTATATTTCTGTTCTTGATCAGGGGTCCAGGGATAATGGTCTTAGCGTTATCCTGGTGCATGACCTTGAACACAATGTGGCAAATGATCCAGCTCCATGAATGTGTTCCCGGGACTCGCTTTGATCGCTACATCGACCTAGGTCGACATGCCTTCGGGCCGAAATTGGGACCATGGATTGTCCTGCCTCAGCAACTGATTGTTCAAGTTGGTTGTGATATTGTGTACATGGTCACAGGAGGAAAGTGTTTAAAGAAGTTCATGGAGATGACCTGCGCCTCCTGCACACCAATAAGGCAGTCTTACTGGATTTTGATCTTTGGTGGCATTCATTTCTTCTTGTCCCAGCTTCCTAATTTCAATTCTGTTGCTGGCGTTTCACTAGCTGCAGCAGTCATGTCACTCAGGTATTTGGTTTAAATTTTTTATCTCCTTACTCCTAGCTTATAACCAGAACATAAACGTGGTAATTCTGTGATATCGGGTGTTTTGTGTGGTAGATGCTTTTTTTAAAATATAATAAAATAATATATTTTTTTTAAAATATAATAAAATAATATATTTTTTTAAAAAAATATATCTTTAATATTAGTATTTCAAATGATATGAATACACAAAAAACTATTTAAAATAAAATTTAAATTTTTTAAAAATATTTTTAGAACTTAAAACTAATCCGCTAAAACGTGACTATGCTTGATAGGTTTTGCGTGTCGTCCTTGCACAGTGTCATGCTAATCGAGTCTGTGCCATTCCAACTAGAACATTTTGGTTCAACTGTTCGTTAATTAGAGTAATTAGAGTGACAAACAATTTCTTAACACAAAAAAGAAAGGCACCATCCATTTAAAATAAAGGAATTTTACTTGAACTATAACTGTCAATTAGCGAGCAAGAATATTCTTTCCCAGAATTGAAGAAAAATTCGATAAACTACTAGTTGAAAAGCGTTGCACACTGCTGACTTGTTTAGCTTGTAACCCAATCTGTGAGTAGAATCTCATTTTGGTGCAATATGAACACGCCAAGAGACCTCGTGTGAAGAGATTTTCAGTAACTTGAACCGTAGTCATTTGGCAATGTTTCAAGAGACCAAAGATTAAGATACAAACAGAACTTAACAACAGTTAAAAAATGACACAGCTATAATTAATCAAGCTTCTTCTCTTTTTTTTCCCTTTTTTGATGATACATAACCTAGTCATTTAACAAAGGATGGTATGTCACTCTTTTATCCCCCCCCCCTTTTTTTTTTCATATCCCGACTTCCATCGGCCTGATCTCTGACCTTAATTTAAAAGGCCTGATCTCCCCTCGCCCTCCTGCCATCGGCCTACGAATTTGAAACAAAATGGAAAAATATGAAATTCTTTCAGCTGATAGCTAGACTCAGTAGTATTAGATAGTATTTCATTTTACTCTAAAAGTAATAGCTGTGGTTTCAACCAAAAGTCATTGATTCTGATATTGAATCTCCATGGTTTACCATAGACAAGATATGACTAGGAGATCTATTGTTTTTGCATGGTTTAATGGAGAAGCATGACTTAATTCCAACAATTGTGACGATTCTAGTCATGCCTTATCAGACTCACTTGCATCAGATTGTGAAACTTATCGAGCATGCAATAAATTTGTGGCTAGAATT